>JAQPPZ010002204.1:557500-862945 GCA_028583015.1 Wollemia nobilis | reverse complement strand
CCTAGGTGGAATGAATACCAGTTTGTAATCGTCCCTAGGTGGAACGAATAAGGATCAGAGTGCCTGAAAGGTTCCAAATTGACCTCTGACCTTCCAAAACTACTATGAGAGTGGTTAGGACCATTGTTTAACCTCTGGGGGCTGCCTTGGGGGCTATGTATGCTAGTGCAATTAGTGTTTGTAGCCACATAATCAGATTGGTGCTATTTTGGTGTCTATAGATGCCCCTTTTTGGGATGTGCTATGTGTGGTGCAGTGCTAAGAAAAAATAGATAACCAAAGCACTAATGATTAGGGTTTCTTAGTAACCTAACCAAATTTTGATGCCCCAAGTATGGAAAGGGCATGCATTCTTGAATCCTTGCTTTTGACGAGCTAAGGAACTTAATTCAAGTGTTAACCTTTTTTGGTGAGGTGTTACTTGATCTTGGACATTGATCAGTCATGACTAGGAAATGGCGCAACCTTTTGTCTGTGGGAATCTTGAGTTCATGATTCACAAATGCCAAATGTTTGATCAACTTGTGATTATTACTTGTTTGCTGCCCCAAGCAGGGGCGTGATTGTCTTTGTCAATGATTCTTTGAATGCATGTCATTTCCTTGATTGGGTGTGTATTTGTTGATTGATGACTAAGTGTGACTACCCCCTCAAGTGACGAATCAATGAGGGAATGACCTACATGAGAAAAGCGATGAGTCGCTTGACCCAAGATGACTTGTGTAAGGGTGCCTTTAGTTGTTTTGCGTTGAATGCTTATGTAGTTTCCCAACATTTAGACCTATTTTTGGTGGGTTGGAACCCTTTTTGTGACGTATTTTGGAGCTAAAATTGTCGAGAATCCATCTCCCCTGGAGCATTCTGGATATGGTAGCCTTCTTAGGGAGTAGGATAGTGACAATTTATGACCCCAATGTCTGTGTTGGATTCCAAGAAGGTCAGGCGCCAAGGCACCTTCGTTCGACAATGTTATTGCTAGTTTTGGTGGGTTGTGACCCTGTTTGGGACGCCGTTTGGGGATGAAATTCTCGAAAATCCATCTTCCCGTGGAGCGGTCTAGCTATGATAGCCTTCTTAGGGAGTAGAATAGTGAGGATTTGTGACCCCAACATTAGTTTTGCATGCCAAGAATCATAGGCGCAAAAGCCCCTTTGTTTGGCAAGTTTGTTGCTATTTTTTTTGTGCAATTTGGTGCAGTTTTTGTTGTTTTTGAAATTCTTGCTCTGTAATCATCCCAAGGTGGGACGAATACCAGTTTTGTAATCGTCCCAGGGTGGGACGAGTGCTAACTAGAGCGTTCATCCTAGGGTGGAACGATTACAGGCCTAAAAGCCTATTTAAGGGCCAAACTAGGGTTTGGGCTCATTTGCAACTTGTTTTTCTGGCAATTTGGAGCTGAGGAGGAGGAGGTCGAGTCTGCGAAGCGGAGTGCTACCAAATTTTTTCAAAAACCATGAGTTCACGAACTGTATCAAGTGGCGGAGCCGAAGTGAGACCGGTGAGTGCTCATTATCTTTTATTTGGCTATTTTATTTGACAGTTTTAAAACCGCACTTGTTTTCTTTTGTATTTTGTTTTTCGATTTAAAAATGAAAACCCTAGTTAAATGTTTTTTGTTTGTGTGAATTTGTGTTTTGTTGTAAGCTAAAAAAAGAAAACCCTAGTTCAAAATAATATTGAAAACTTAACATAAAAAAATGTTTGATGTTGTTTTCTATTTTTTTATCAGTTTTAGACTAAGGTTAAACCCTAGGAACTAAAAACTGTTGTTATTGTGTGTTGTATTTTTCAGCTTTACAGTAAAATGAAAACCCTAGGTTAAAGTGTTATTTTTGTTTAACTAGGGTTATAAACCCTAGTTGTTATTTGGGTTGACTTTTTTGTAGTTTAAACTAGAATTATAAACCCTAGGTGAAATTTTGATTTTTTTTTGGTTTTATTTGTCAGTTTGATACTAAAGTTAAAAACCCTAGGTACTGACAAATTGTTTTTGGAATTTTTTTGTTTTGTTTTTATTTATCAGTTTGATACTAGAGTTAAAAACCCTAGCTACTGAGAAATTGGTTTTTGTTGTTTTTTGTTTTTTGTTTTTTTTATTATTATTATTTATCAGTGTAATGTACTAACAAATGTGTTTTTTTTTTGGAAATTTTTTGTCTTTTTTTGTTATTTATCAGTTTGATGTACGGACAAATGTGTTTTTGAATGTTTTAGAATTTTTTTGTTATTTATCAGTTTGATGTACTGACAAATGTTTTTTTTAATGTTTTGTCTTTTTTTTGTTATTTTATCAGTTTGATGTATTGACAAATGTGTTTTTTTGAAATTTATTTGTCTTTTTGTTTTTGTGGTTTTTTGTTTACATTAGAGTTTAAAAAAAAAACCTAGGTTAAATGTTTGTTGTTATTTTGTTTTTTTTTTAAGTTTAAACTAGAGTTAAAAAACCCTAGGTTAAAATGTTTATGATTTGTTTGTCTGTATAGTGTTGTTATTGTTGTTGCACAGTTTGTATTGATCTGTACAATTTGTATACATTGCTGTATATTTTTTTAGTGTTGTACAATTTTGTTTTGTTTTTGTTGTCATGTTTTAATTCTTTTGATTTATTTTATTTTGTAGGTTGTGAAGATTCGATACCGTGTGCCGACGGTGTTCTCTGAAGCGCAGGAGGCGCTGACTGTGGCTGACTGGGTGTGGCTTTATGCCCTTGGGCTCAATAAGGTGACTCGACTAGAGCCTGTGGTGGGGGATCGGGCCTATATGACGACCTTGATCAACTTGTGGGATCCCCAGACTAATACCTTTCATATCCCAATAGGGGAGATGACGGTTACTCTAGAGGATGTTTATCAGATTTTGCAGATTCTGATAGACGGGCTTTCGATTCGGACTACACCACATGATCAGTGGATGGTTGTGCTAACACGATGCTTTGGGCATGGGGCGGAGATGGGGGTGGATAGTCCTATGGAGAGGGCAGAGGGGGATTGCTTGATTGGCAGTATTTTGGTATGGTGGTGGCTAGAGAGGGGCGTGTTGGGGGTGAGGCATGCATTACTGATGACCCTCATCTCCAACATGCTACTGCCTGACTCCTTAGGCATGAGGTTCCCATGGAACCTGCTGGAGGTAGTGTTCATATTGGTCGAGTGTTCGATGGAGGAACCCTTGATTATGATGTGGGAACAGATGCTTTTGGCATAACTTTATGATGAGCTGTGCGAGGTCCGTTGTTGGAGGCAAAAGGGGATTGGGTGCAGTTACCTGTTGCAGTGCTGGGGTTGGCAGCACATAGTTGTGGAGCGACCATAGGGTTTTCCATGGACTACTTGGGAAGATATGGTGGATAGGGAGATAGGGTATGCGGCTCTATGGTGGCGGTCTAAGGAGCAAGGGTAGAGTTGACGTGGACAGGTGTCATAGGGCACTATGCTGATGCCATCGCTCGGCTTGCTCTAGGGGAGGCATTCTGGCACCTGTATCGAGACTGTCTAGCCTGGCCTGATGCTGGAGAGTGGCTCCTATGGGTGTGCAGGAGGAGATGGCTAATCGAGTGACATAGGATTAAGAAGGAGTATTTCTCATATGTCCGGGTGATGCAAAAGTTTGGGGTGCACCAGGGGTTTCTTGGCGAGCCTTTGATCTATCGGTGTCGGGGCGACGAGAGGACTTTGGCTTGGCCGATCATCGAGCCGCTTGGGAAGGAGTCGGTTGCAGTGATCGACGTCCCTGACGTGGACAATGTCGGGTTGACCGCTGAGTATGACCAGTGGTGGACGCTACGATAATGGCGATGTGAGGAGCCTCTAAGAGGTCTAGAAGTGGCAACAGCAGGTAGTGAGGGTGCAGAGGTATCAGGAGAGGGTTGGGGGGTTTTTCTTGAGGATGCAGATATGGTGGATGTTGACAGCTTTATGGGGGATGATTTTGGGATTCTATAGCAATCGGACATGCAGGATGTCCCGGAGTAGTGGGTGCCAGAGCAGCCCGTCATCCTGAATATTTCGATGCCTCAGGCAGTCCCAGAGTGTGTGGAGGCGAGGCATCGTGCTGAGATAGCATGAATGGAGGATATACTTTAGAGATGGGATGAGGAGCTCAAGGATGTTTTGCAAGAGAGGGATCTCTTGCGGACTCAGTTGGCGAAGAGGGAGAATGCATTGGCTACGTACCGTCAGCGGGATGGGGACATAGATGCTTCTCGAGAGAGGGATATCCTGATAACTCAGTTGACATAGCATGATGATGTAGTGGCTACGTACCGTCGATGGAATGCGGATTAGTTTCGGCATTGGATGGAGTTGGAGGCAGAGATTATCCACCTTGGTTTGAGGTTACTTGAGCTCCTTGGATGTGGATCTTCATGCTGGATGAGAGACATCAATACTGAGCAGTCAACATCTTCTCATCATAGGTGGCTAGATGAGGGGGGGGCTAGTGGGTGTGATGCGGGGGCTAGAAGCAACTGCCCTGAGAGGTCCCATAGGACCCACACCACGGGGGTAGTTCTCATCGCACCGATCCTGCATGATCATGGTGGTCGATGCCCTAGGCTTGGGGGTTTTTGAGTTTTTGATGTGATTTGCGAGGTCAGAGGACTAAATTATTGTAGCCTATGGGCATTTTGACAATATATATATACATGACTTTTCTTTGTGTTTATACACTTTGTTGCGGTTTGATTTTATGCACATGTATTTACATTGATGTATGCATATGTTATTGTGAATGCGATGTTTCTAATTATTTGATGTATGCATATGGAATGGATGAAATGATTTATTGATAACTTGTCAATGGCACCATAGACTGTATAGGATTTACTGACTTGCTGTACTATGTGGTTGCATTGTGGATGTCTCTGCATGTGATAATTTTGTTTTGGTGTTTTTCGTATTTTTTGATGGTGATGTAAGTAATAAAATGTACTAGTTGTTTTAAAAATGTAGTTAAGGTTTTTCTAAGATTCAGATGTTTTAATTAACTAGCCAAGGCTATACATTTATCTCACAAGAATTTTGAACAAGGTATGAATCAGACTTGAGTTTGACCAAGTTATTTCACATTTGTGTGTGTGCAATTGAGTTTGTTTATGTGGTATTTGTCAGGATACCGTCAGTGCCAAATAGGTTGTCAACAAAACTTGTACTAAGGATCACCTAATTAGCTCCACTAACTTCATTGTTGTATTTAGTAAGATTAATCCATGGGACAATCTAAGGGACCATAAGCTAGCTCATCCACAATGCAAACATTGGTCTGCTCACACGCAAAGCTAATGTGATAGACATATCGTCATACATTTAGGATACCACCATTGCCAGGTAGGCTTTCTATCAAACCTATAATGAGGATCACCTAGATGGTGTTTCAAATGCTGAGAATTCCAAGGATTCAAGCTCAAGCATTATTCAGTTGCTCAACTTGTTGGGAAACTTGCTCTCATGCATAGTGATGAAAATCACTGTTTATTTTTCTTTTTTTGTTTTTCTTTTTGAGCAAGGGATTTGAATAGTGGTGATAACCTCTGTTATTAGGTTGCAAAGTTGAGCTCATAGGGTTTTGGATTATGAATGGCTTTGATACTTTTGGCCTTGGGGATGACTACCCATCCTGTTTAGGGACATGTAGTATGAATCCTTATGACTTTGGGGACCAAATGGGATTAGGGATATTATTATGTGAGGGCATTGATATTTTAGGCCTTGGGGATGACTACCCATCCTTTTCAGGGGTGTGTAGTACGAATCCTTATGACTTTGGGGACCAAAGGTGATTGGAGATGTTGTTGATGATGGATTGTTTGAATTTTGCTTTTGAATGGCATTGATCCTTTTAGGCCTTGGAGATGACTACCCATCCTTTTCAAGGGTGTGTAGTACGAATCCTTATGACTTTGGGGACCAAAGGTGTTTTGGGGATATGATTGATAGTGGTGAAAACCACTATTTATTATGGGGGATGGATGTGGAAGAGCTCGTCCTTTTATTAATTCTTAGCATTCTCGAACCATTCGCATAGGGGGATGAACAGGCTAACCTTTCACCTATGGTACCCTAGACTGCTTTGTAGGTTTCTCTTGCATTCACACAACTTGGGAATTTTTTTTACGTGTTTTAACTTGTGTTGGGATGCTACGCAACAAGGTTGATTCAAGTAAAACTCTACCTGTGTAAAATTTGTTTGACTTTGTATAGTTCTTGGCTAGAAATCTAATAACAACTGAGTGATAAAAACCCTAGATGTCTTAGAAGACAACTGACTATGATATGGTGCAAAATGTGAATGACATTTATTTTTGATGGATTGTTGACAAAGTGGAAAAATGTGAAGACTAATGGAATTACCCATGATTACAGTGTATGGTGCATTGGGCCCGTATGATCAACAAATATGTAAACATATGTATGGGATGCCTAATGCAACTATTATTTTTGTGTTTTCAGTTGATTTATTTTTGTGAGTATTTTGAGTATGCATGAAAATGATATGCAAATTTTTGTTATTTTTTTATGATTTTGTTGTTTTTGAGTTTTCTTTATGGTTGGTTCATTCCGCGTGAGTGCGGACGAAGTGATTCTTTCAGATCCTTGGAGGTTTTGACCAAAAGGATTATGGGCACCTTTGGGGCATTTTAGAGTTGACCAAGCGATTACGAGAATCCTTGGAGATTTTTGGTTTGACCAAAGAGTTTATGGATACCTTTGGGGCATTTTGGGGTTGACCAAGCGATTGTGGGAATCCTTGGAGATTTTTGGTTTGACCAAGTGATTGTAGGAATCCTTGGAGCTTTTGGTTTGACCAAAGGGTTTGTGGACACCTTTGGGGCGTTTTAGGGGTTGACCAAGCGATTACGAGAATCCTTGGAGATTTTTGGTTTGACCAAAGGGTTTATGGATACCTTTGGGGTGTTTGGTTTGACCAAAGGGTTTGTGGACACATTTGGGGCATTTTTAGGGGTTAACCAAGCAATTGCGGGAATCCTTGGAGTTTTTTTAATTGACCAAAGGGTTGGTGGACACCTTTGGGGAATTTTGGGATTGACCAAGCGATAATGAGAATCCTTGGAGCTTTTGGTTTGACCAAAGGATTTGTGGACACCTTTGGGGCATTTTAGGGGTTGACCAAGCGATTGAGGGATCCTTGGAGCTTTTTGGTTTGACCAAGCGATTGTAGGAATCCTTGGAGCTTTTAGTGTGGGCTATGGCTCTCTAAATGTGGAATGGCCTCAAATGACTGATGTTCAAGGGTTCTAGTTCCTTGATTCCTTCAAGAGAGGTGAGCCGGTATGTTCCAGGTCCTATTTTATTGTCAATTACATAGGGACCTAACTAGTTTACCATGAATTTGTCCCTTAGATGGGGTGGCAAGTTAGAATTTTGTTGGTTCTCTTTTAAGACCAAGTCACCAACCTGAAAATCCCTCAGGTGAACTTTCATGTTGTATGCTTTCTTAAGTCGCTCCTGATAGATACGTAAATGCTGGAGAGCACTGATGCATTGTTCGTTGAGCAATTTAAGTTGGTTTAACCGGGCCTACCGTGTAGTATCATCATAGATGAACTCTTGCATTGATATACGTAGGGAAGGTATTTCCAACTCAAGAGGCATGACTGCCTCAGAGCCATACACTAGCAAAAATGGAGTTACCCCAGTGGGAGTCCGAATGCTAGTGCGATAAGCCCACAGGGCAAGCAGGATTTGAATTTGCCAATCCTTGTGACTATCTATGATCGTCTTTTTGAGGATTGCAACTAGCATTTTGTTTAACGCCTCTGCTTGCCCATTTGCCTACGAATAATAGGGTGTCAAAAAACTATGCTAAATTTTGTACTTTGTGGTCAAAGCACGCACATCTTTGTTCTTGAATGACGTCCCATTATTCGAGATTATCTTGGATGGAATACCAAAAAGACATATGATGTTATGCAAAATGAACTCCAAAATGAGGGTTCCAATCGTAGAGGTAAGCGAAATTGCTTCCACCCACTTGGTGAAGTACTCTGTGGCCGTTATGATGAATGTATGACAACCTAAAAACATAGGGGAGATCTTTTCAATTAGATCTAAGCCCCACTACGAGAACGACCAAGCCGATTGAATCGGTTGCAAGGCCTGAGAAGGTACGTGTGTCAAATTAGCATGGTGTTGACACTTCACGCACTTCCTTACATACACACAACAATTTTGCTCTAAATATGGCCAATAATAGCCAATGCAGAGAATGCGCTTTACGATGGCCATACCACTGAAGTTGCCACTGCATGTACCATCATGCGCTTGGGTGATTGCCCAAGTGGACTCCTACTAGTCCAAGCAATGAAGGAGGATTCCTTCGTAGCTGTGACGGTACAAAATGTCTCCTGGAAAGACTTGTTTTTCCACCTTGGTGTTAGGTCAGATCTTGCATGCTCCATTGCAGATTGCAATAATATTTTGAATTGAATGGTTGTCATCTCACCAGAAGGGTCTTATGGGATTAGTGACCCCAAAGAGGCCATAGTATTCGAAAAATGATTCGATGATCGAGGGAGTGCCTCAATGTCGTACCATTTAAGCTTTACCAAGAATTTGTCCACAAGGGCTTTGTAGGCCTGTAGAACTGGACATTTACATTGGAATACCACTTTAACTTGGTTGAAAATTAACAAGGAATCACCAAAGATGTTTAAGCGTTTGATGTTCATGGTGATTGCTATCTAAAGACCTATGAGCAAGGCTTCGTATTCAGAATTATTGTTGGTGCACAAGAAATATAATTTAAATGATAGAGGCATTGGAGCCCCTTGTGGTGTAAAGAATATGATTCCCACACCACCCCCTTTCTCACATTTAGAACCATCAAAAAATAGGGTTATGTCGGCCTATGGCTCAGGCTCATCAGAATCTGGCGATTCTGAGACATGGAAGACCCCATCATCGGGTAGCTCTACGGTCAGAGGCTAATCGTCTTTGAGAGGAGTCTCTGCTAGTTGATCGACAATGACTTGACCTTTGATGGACTTTTATCCAATGAATTCGATGTCAAACCCCATCAACAACATGATCCATTTCGTTGTGTGGCTACTATGATAAGTATGACTCATCATGTACCGTAATGGATTCTCCTTAGACATAACATACGTCGTATTGCTCAGCATTTAGTGGTGCAACTTTTTTGTAGCAAACACCACTGCCAAGCATAGCTTCTCAACGTATGCATAGTTATGTTCATAACTGACCAGGGTGTGGCTAAGATAGTAAGTAGGTTGTTCTTTGTGTAGTTCATTTTTCTAGGCTAGCATGGCACCCAGTGCCACCTCAGTAGCTGAGATGTATAAGTAGAACGACACTCTTGGTCTAGGTGGTGATAATACTGGTGTATGAAGCCAAGTATTGTTTGATTTTGTCGAAGGCTGACTGGCACTCGTCATCCCAGTGAAATACTACCCCCTTGAGCAATAATTTATTCATGGGTCGGCACTTGTTAGATAGTTGCACTATGAAGTGCTTGATTGACGCGACCTTTCCTTGCAGGCTTTTGAGTTGCTTGATGGTATTTGGGGGAAGCATTTGAAGAATTGCCTTTACTTTGTTTGGATCCACCTCGATTCCTCATTTTGAGACTATGAAACCCAAGAGTTTTCCAGATGTGACACCAAATACGCACTTCTTGGCATTTAGTCTGACTCTATGTTCGATGAGGTGATCGAGGATCTTGCTTAGGTCATCGAGATGATCTGGGTGCAAAAGATATTTGGCCAACAAATCATTCCATGTAATTTTCCAAATTTTTATGCATGTGATCATGGAAGATGTATGTCATGGCACGTTGGTAGGTGGCGCCAGCATTTTTAAGGCCAAAGGGCATGACCTTATAACAAAATGTCCTCCAATGTGTTGTGAATGCTATTTTTAGTTGGTCCTCAAGATTGATACAAATATGATTGTATCCCAATAAAACATCCATGAGGGAAAGCATTTCGTGTCCCATTGTAGCATTTACCAATGCGTCGATGCTAGGCAAGGGGAAATCATCCTTAGGACTCACTTTGTTTAAATCTCAAAAATCAGTGCATATGCGAATCCTCTCGTTAGGATTTTTGACGGGCACTATGTTGGACAAACATGGTGGGTAATCGACATAGATGACAAACTATGCATCCAACAACTTTTGTAATTTGTCTTTGACCGTTAAGGCCACTGTTAGGTGCATCTTACATAGTTTTTGCTTAACTGGCTTGATTGTCGGAACAAGCGTTAGATTATGCATGACTAGCTGTGGATCTAGCCCCAACATGTCTTTGTATGACCATGCAAAAACCTCTTTCTTCTCTTTGATAAGGGAAATGTATTCGACTTTCTCTTCGAGGGATAGAATTACCCCTAGATTGATTATTTGTGGATTCATTAGATCAGAGCTGATGTCTACATCAGTCATCTCCTCAACTGACATGTGGGATTCATCCTCCAACTGATGTTGAGTTGGGATCAAGTGGATATTAGTCACTAAATTCAGATCTACATTAGGAACTTTGGGTCCCTCTTCAGCATGGAAGATATCCTGAGTTGGTCTTGGGGTGAAATGGAGCATCTCACCAAAAATCCAATACTCTAATGGGGATGGTGGTGAATTGACATGATCCCAATCTATGGCATCTATATCTAGATACAATGACCATGCTGGATCAGATGGATTGTGGATGGGGGTGGTTAAGTGAATGGAGATCATGTTGATGAAATAATTTTGGTCTCCATTACCACATGTGTGGTGACTCAGACTTCCTTGGTGATCTCTGTGCTCTGGATCTGGCTCTAGAGGTATTGGCACGAATGGATCGGCCCTATGAGCAAATAAAATGACATGGTCTACCCTTGAAAATGATAACTCTATAGGGTCTCTAGGCAGAAGGCACTCTTTGTACACCTAAAGTGGAGGGTGTAGTAGTTGGTCTAACTGTGCTGGGTTTAGGTGCCACCTATGCCTTGGCCCCATGTGTAGTTGTTCAAACATGTCATAAATATCCATGGGGTATTGTTGTTGTCACATATGATTGAGATAGGCCATCTCAGTTTCATATTCATAATCACTATTAGATATCCAAAGGCCTTCGTTGGTTCCAACAATTATTTGTGACATGTGAGGCTCATCCTACTCAAGCAAATTGATATGGTCCCATCGGGGTTGTTCCGCTCTCTGCGGGGGGACCTAATTTTCTTGAGGTGGCACTTGCTCGATTGGAGCATCCAAAGGGAACATTGCCAAGAGGCTTTCTTGATAGTCATCCATGCGAGTCACTTGTGAGTGATTGCTATCCGATTCGAAAGGGTCCCATGGTGTTATCTCATATTCTGACTCATCTTCTGAAGATCCTTCCTGACCTTGTCTATATCCCCTTTGTAAGTGATTTCTCAAACTTTCTCCTTTCTTAGTTAAAGGGAAGGGGTTGTTGACGTCAACAAGGTTGGTTGTCAACAATGGGAGGTAATACCCCAATGTGTATGTTGTGTTAGGGTTGGCATATGGATCTAATGCCAACCCATCCTTATTGCCTATCCCTAGGCCTTGCATGTTCTCTACTAAGATGTCCAATGGCAAGGGGTGGTTGAACCCTACTCCTGATTTGTCGTATGGCATCGGATATCTTGGTTGGCAAATAACGCACACGCCTTGCTCATATCTGCCCAACCCATATCCATGCCAATTGCATTGGCCAAGATATCTCAAAGCGAATTCTAGGTTGGAAAAATAGTTGATGTCTTCAGTGAAATGCTCTTCATATTCTTCTTCTTGCATGTAAGGCTCAATGCCATTATCAAGTCCCCCATATACAAAATTTGTCTAGTTTGGTGCGTAGCCCAGAGGAACAATAGTTCCTATGGGGATGTGAGGTCTCCCCATGTCCTACATGGACTCAAGTTTTGGTGTTGCTACAATGTTTCACACCAGATACTCCCCCAGGCCCATTTTGGCCATCTCAACGATGATTTTTGGGGGTTGAGGGGTAGGGAATGGGAGTTATTTTTGAGTCCACTCCATGTTAGGTGAACTAGGAATCTTGAATTCCATTTGACTAGGCATCTCTTTGGTATAGATGGTTGAGACTGATGGTGGTGCCTCTTCTAGGGGTTTCTTCCCATTGTCCTTCAGTGTGGCTATCGTAGGTGGCATCGTTGGTGAAGGACCAGATAACAAAGATGGACCCGATTGGGGATTTGGTGGACTTAACAATGGGTATGTATGTGGAATCAGACCCTATTTAGATGGAATCAACTAAAAATCTAGATGTGTTGATGGAAGGGTCAATTGCGGCATCAGTTGTACCGCATTGAAATACTTGAAGGGTTCTAAGTCCGCCGAGACTACATGTACCTGCACTTCAAATGTATACTTTAAGCATTGGTGGGCTATTGAAGGGACACACTTCATGTCCCTAATCCATGGTCGGCCCAACAAAATGTTATAAGCCATCTCACCCTCCAAGATGTGGCATAATGTAGTAAAAGTCTTTTGTCCCACTTGGATGGGTAGGACAATTATGCCAATTGTTAAGCATATTGCATCATTTAATGCTCGCAAAGTGCAGGTGGAGGCCACAATGTGAGATGCTGGCAACTTCAGATGTTTCAATGCCACTGTTGTAATGATATTACTGGACAATCCAATGTCCACCAACACCCTCTTATACGAAATCTTGTTGACCCACGCAATGACATGCAGGGGTGGATCCGCCATGTCACCAGTCACTGATTTCAATTCATCCTCTCTAAAGGTGATGACTGGTTTGGTGCACCGCTTGACATGCCCCATAAAGTTGTTGAAAGAGTTTGCTTCGTGGGGCTGCAACTCGATGGCTTTAAGTATCTCCATTAGAGCCTCCCGATGGGGCGATGATTGTTGTATGAGCTCATAAATGGAGATCCTAGCCAACGTGGTCTTCAAACTCTAGGTGAGTTTGGTCTGAATTATGGCCATTGGTCTAGGCGAAGGAGGTTGCGTAGGGTGTTGTTGTGGTTGTGATGTTGTTGGCACGTCTCCTATAGCTACCATGGGGGAAGCTATGCTTCGGTACCTTTTGTTTCGAGTCACTATACTGATCATTCCTACATACCCCTACATGGGGCGGTTTTGTGTCACCTCATTGACTTGAAGGGTTTTTGCTTGTGTTTCATGGGTAGGCAGGGGGTCTTTGAAGACTCCCATGTATTGGTTTTTTGGCACTACAGGGTTCCACCGCCAACATATTGTTGTCTATTAGGTCTTGCACCAAGACTTTAAACTTCCAACATGCATTAAGATCATGTCCTTTCTGTTGGTGAAACCTACAGTACAATTCTTCCCTATAGTCCTTAGGTTTTGGAGTGTTGGGGTCCACAGGTCGAGTCTCTGGTAGGTTTATCAAGTTTTCTACTGATAAGCATTCAAATAAGGAGTCTTTAGACTCGGTGTACGATGTGAATTGTCGCCTAGGGTGACACTGTTGATTTTGCTCTCACCGATGGTTTTCCCTTTCATAATTGTCAAGAGGTACTACCTGATAATTAGACTTTTGGGGCTGCATTGCTTGTATAGTCTTAGGTATGTTTATAGCAACCTGATTGACCGTAGCAGGTTTTGGTTGTGTGGTCCCTGTCTTGGTGTTTTTAGACCATTCTTTCTTCTTTGGCTTGGCAATCTCACCATCCTGGATCTTGATCTCCTTAATGATTATGGCTTGCACCAGAGCTTCCTCTAAAGTGGCATATTGTTGCAGCTGCAATAGCATGGAGATCGATCTCAAATAGCTCTTTGATAATATTTGGGTAAGTTCAGCCATAGGAGGGAGGTAGGGCATCTTTGAAAGCAACGTCCTCCATCAATTCCCATAGGTCGCCATGGTTTCTTCCTCATACTACCTGAGGTTGGCTAGGTCACTTAGTGACACCTTCTTCTTAGTGTTGAAGGCAAAGCATTCGAGGAACGTGTCCACTAGCTGATCTAAGTTACTGATGTTGTGCTTTGGCAACTGAGTGAACCAATTCAAGACAGGGCCTATGAACATGGTTATAAATGTTCTTAACAGCAAAGCATCGTTGTCCTGAATGCCAAAACATTGGCTCAAGAATCTAGTCACGTGCTCTTGGGCATCCTCTTCCCATCTAAATATTACCAACTGGGGTAGTTTAAAGTGTTTAGGGTAAGGGGGTGCCGATATCGATGATGCATGGGGTGACTGTGAAGTTAGTGTAAAGTGGGATTTTGAGGCCCAAAAGTCTTGGTCTCCACAGACTCTAAGCGCTCTAGTAGTGCTTTATATGCATCAAAAGATTTGATATCTTCCTCCTTAGTTTGCTCCTGTTGCGTATTACGAGGAACTTGAGCCCTATAGAGGGGTGGCCAGATAACACCCCCTCTGCCTTGGTAGGGTATTTCAGCCTACTCTTCTTCTTGCTCATACTCCTCATAGGCTTCTTGAGGAGTTCCTGGGTGAGACCTATAAAAATGGGTGGGTGCTTGCAGAGGGTGTCCATAATTATTTCTAGGAGTGGCTTCCCGCTCAGGTCTAGGAGGTCTCAAAGGCAACACTTGGTAAGGTCATGGAGACCTGTCTCATACTAAGGGGTTGTGCCTCTCATACGGCTCTGCCCTCTATGTGCGAGGGGTTGGAACCCTCTCAAGCATAGTGTTATGGATAAATTCATCTGTCTAACATCGAATGCACTCTTTGCTAAGGCGATACAGGTGCTCCAACTATTTTTGGTCTTTCTCAAGCTGCGTGATTTACGCTTGGCGGGCGACATGTTTGGCAAATGCCAAGTTGATTTGTTTCATCATCTTGAGTATAGGATGCCTAGATGCCTCTCCTACATATTTATCTCGGTAGTGATGATCCGAGATCTCTATAGGTCACTTCCCTCTATCGAGGTTGGCAACATTCACCCGAGGCTCTAGCCGCAGTAGATGATCTTGATAGATAGCATGTGCGAAGGCGCATTGCTCTTGCACTGTGTATTGCTCTTGAGGAATGTAATGGTCTTCCTTGTGCTCCCTTTCGTATATGTGAAAGGGGTGGGCAGAGTTGGCTCACCCTGTCTGAAGAGAGTTGCATCAAATGCTAATAGATTTTATTTCTTACTAACGCAACAAAATACTTGAGCATGTTCTCCAAATTGCAAACTTATTTTATACTATGTTTAGATTTAAACTCACCCTTCATAGATCAAAATTCTACTTGTCATTCATGTTGGTCATCCATTATAAATCCTTGATTCCTAGGGGTAGATTCATCATGGGGATATAGTGCACTATCTATTGAATTTATTTTGGATTCAATTTTATGTCTAGGGTGGTATGTAAATGGTTAATGAATAAATTTCAAGGGACTATTAAGGCATTAAGCTCCAAATATATTTCTTTGGCTAGGAATAATTTGGGCCTAAAATAAAATATTTGTTGTCACTCATTCTTTTACAAACCATATTGCTACCATTTAAGTTTGACTACTATTACCAAATTGTTGCATAAGTACCTTTCAACAAATGGTATAAATAAACTACCTTGAATTCCATATATTGGATCTCTTGCATATCTTAAATATATTGAACATGAAGGGTTCCAATTCATGGCAAAGTAGATGATATCACTCCATGGGATTGAGATCCATGGAAGATCTTATTTAGACTTAGGTTAAAATCAATATTTGTTAATATACCTTAATATTAGGTCTATAATAATAATAAGTTGATTAATGTATCTTAATTTAAAGTTGAAGGGTCCTTTCCATTCAAAGTAGTCTAGTATGTGTAGGAAACAATGTTTAAATATCTATCATGAGATGGGATTTTCCTTTATAATGGTCTTACCATGTCTTCAATTTGGTATAGGTTGGTTCAAATAGAAAACAAGTTGGTACCCTAGACACTTCCTTTAAAGTTAAAATTTTTATCAATAATTTAGTGACCTATGGGGCATATTTATACAATGCTATAAAAAGTAGACCCTCTTAAAAGATCAATTTAATCTCAATTTCTTCTCTCTATCAAGCTTTAACGGTGTTATATCATACTATTGATGATATATTCATCATGTTATCATTGATATTAATGTGTAAATTTATCTAGAAATAATAGTGGTCAACTAGATATAACCCATATTTCTTTAATATAAGTGGATGTATGATTGTTTAAATTTCACCAATCATATAATAAATTGACTCATTGAAAAGAATGTGTATGAAATTAGAGAGTCAACATGGAGGTATTTAAATATGAGAATCTAGAATTTAAATGCTAAATTATGTGTAAGTTGATAACATTGTCTTCTTCTTTCTTGCTATGTTTACAAACAAACTCTCTTGAAAAAATGCATTGTATGTACAAAAGGCTATGATGTTATACCACATAATTTTTGATATTTTGATTTAAAATGCATTTGGCTTTAAATATATGATGCTTGTTACAATGGTGCTTACTTAAATATGGGGATGTAGAACTAATGCTTTATGCTAACATGCATTTATACATATCTTTTTTATCCGAGCAAGTGACAATATAATCATTTTGAAATATGGGAACCGAACAACAACTTGAAGAACTTCAATCCCAGACGAACTTGATTTACGAAGAACAAGCTATAAGGAAATAACTTAATGATCTTAAAGTTGTAACTTATGTTCTCAAAGGATTACATGTTTAGCTCAAGACCAACAAGATTTATGCTCATGAGATTCTTGTGTATTAAAAGCTTACTACTATCACTTTTACAAGCTTGGGAGATCATTGGGTATCAAGCTTGGTGGGCATCCTCAAGCTTCTATGTTTCCAAGTGTATTAGCTCCTAAGGAGTTGTATACAATTGTTTCTAGATAAGTTTATGATTGTACCAAATCTTTTGTGTTAGGTTTTTTCTACAAAATTACTTTCTTTCAAAAGTCCTCCTCAATAAGTATTTATACATTTATTAATCTATTTTATAATATAAAAATATTTTTGTAAAGAAAACATAAATTAATTGTATTGAAAGAACCTATAAAACCTTTGTTAATGAATAAAATATAAATAACATATTTCTATAAAGGACATTAAGAATAAAGATGTAGTAATAATAAGTAAAAAAAAAAAAGTTCTCAAATATTTATGTAACCATATGCGAAGCAACGTTTGATTACACATAAACTAAAACGACTTCTTCTTTGCTAGAAACAATGATATGATATTACTTAAAAGAGAAGATGTAATCATTTAAGGTGGGGAGATATTATTTTTATTGATTGATTGAGACGTGCCATTTGGTTGTTAATAGGAAATCTAACTACGTATAGTCAACGGTTTCGTGAAAACTACAATTTAAAATAAATCCAGAACAATTAGCAATATGAATACTTTCTAGGTAGACAGTTCAAAAACAATCTTGTCAAGGAGAAACTCTGTAAACGGGTCCTCGTAAAATGAAACATTTACAGTGGATACAATATTTAAGCCAGGGAACATCTTACTATACATGTCCGGTGGTCTCGAGGAGCGGTGACTCCACTTATTATATGAAGGTCCAAAGGTTTCGTCCTCTCAGGTCTTAGACATTGCCTTTTCGGGTGTCAGGTAGGCGTGGGTGCCAGTCGATAGCCCATCTAATTCCAGGTTCCAACATACGTACTTAACATCACAATTAAAAATAAATATATTCTTTACATGCACACACGAAGTCATTTTCTATGCAAGTTCGATTCCAGGGATTCTCCAACCATAGGGCATATTCCCCAAATATTGACAGCAAAATAATAACCACGAAGTGATGCTTTACTTTCACATTTCAAATCCTGAGGCCTGACACTGTGCCTTCAAAATCGAAGGCACCCTCGCTCTCGGATCTACATGACGACCAATCCCTCAAAAACGAAGAACATACAGTCCCCGGCGAAGACTGTCTGCTTTTTTCACAATAGACTTCAACTCGCAGGCCACCGCAGCCACTGATCGCAGCGATGGCAGCCTTCACTTGCCCTCTACGAGGAAGGGACCTTCGCTCACTATGGAAATCCCCACAACTTCTCTCAACAACGACCATTTTCACATACGATTCTCAAATTAAAACCAGATTCAGATATTGCCACGACCGCCAGAGAGGAGCAGGAATAGCTTTGAGTGGAGAGGCACCGATATTTATAGGGAAAAACGTATCGACATTATGCATATACGGTCGTGCTTAAATGGATTAATTTGGACGAAAGACCCTATCTTAGAGCCGCGTGTGGATATCGAAAGTGAGTTCCTTATGGCCAAATCTTAAATATTGTACGATTATTGTTTTAACGCTGCACGTTCTCGTGGTTATCCATGTTCTTATTGACTCTCACGCTCGAGGACACGTTGGATTATATGTGGCAGTCTGGTATGGGCGTCTGCATAGTGATATGTGGCAGTCTGGTATGGGCATCTGCATAGTGTTTTTTTGGGGGGATGGGAAAAGCTTGAAGTTAGATTTAAGTTGTATTCAGTCGGTCACGTGAAAAAGATATGGGCACTTCGGAAACGCAGTGTACCCAAAGCGTAGGAGTCTAGATTCTCTGTTTGCTCTTTTTTTTTTTTTTTTAATTTAAATGATCGGTTGATGGTGACATGACCTTTTGTTACGTCGATGTTCATGAATGGGGATGGATTGGGCCGTCAACCTTGTGTCATCTGTCACGATTGCGACAAAGCAACAACTAGCACGTGGTGTGCTTGATTCACTGCACTACAATTCCTAGTGGTTTTCATTACAAATAATATATCTAATGTTAAGACCAACAACATGGGACTCAACAAGAAATGACATAATGGAGGCTGAAATTTTACCCGTAGCCATTCCCGTGACGACACAATAATCATAACAAGCAGGCAGAGGAAGAGCTCTTCTAGAAACAAAAATCCAGAGAACTTTGGGAAAAGAAGGGGATCGTAACTCTCATTTTTTCCACGCGTAGACTGTGTAGGAGGATTCAAAATAGAATTAGAGAGAGAAAATTGACAGTGGCATGTCTTCGGATGTGATGGAAATTAGGGAAGAAGTTGTTGGTTTTTTTAGTTTACTGCTATGTTCTGTTCCTGCTCGTGATGCCCAAGCGGAGAGTTTGATGTTAGAAGCCATTCCGAGGATTGTTTCTGAAGAATGGAATGAGAGGCTTTTGGCTCCCTTCTCAGATGAGGAAATCCAATCAGTAGTTAATTCTATGGGACCTCTTAAAGCTCCGGGGCCTCATAGGTTTCCCCCTATTTTTTTTAGAAATTTTGGCATATCTGTGGTGAAGATTTTTTCTCGACAATCAAAGACTCCCAACGTTCTTTGGTTATTCTAAAAGTGGTGAATTCAACCCTTCTGGATCTCATCCCTAAGAAAGATTCTACATATTCCTTCAGTTATTTTAGGCCGATAAGCTTATGCAATACAATTTATAAGATTCTTACCAAGGTTATAGCCAATAGACTCAAGCCTCTCTTGCCTTTATTGATTGATTCTGCTCAGAATGGGTTTGTCCCGGGGATATAGATCTTGGGCGGATCGATTGTAATTCATGAGTTAATGCATTCTATCCAAAAGAGTGGTAGAGCAGCATTTTTCTTAAGTTGGATGTTAGTAAAGCTTATGATCGTGTCTCCTTGTCGTTCATATTCAGTGTCTTATGGAAATTTGATTTTAGTGAAGATTGGATTAAGCTGGTGGAGGATTGCATTTAAACTACTTGGTTTTCGGTCCTTGTTAATGGCTATCCCACTAGGTTTTTTCATTCTAGCCGAGGAATTCATCAAGGTGATTCATTATCCCCCTTCCTGTTCATTCTCATTGCAGAAGATCTTGGAAGATCTATTTTTCGAAGATGAGGTGAGTTTGGTATGCGCCCGACATTACCTTGCAATCTGATTTCTCATCAACAATTTGCAGATGATACCCTTCTATATTGTGTTGCTTCAGTGGTCCATCCTAGGGAAGTTAAGTCCCTTCTGTATTGTTATGAGAGGGTGGCTAGTTAATAGATCAGTTTTCTAAAAATCAACATATACTTCATCAACACTCCAGAGGCCAGGCAACAGAAAATTAGCAATATTTTTAATTGTAGGATTGCTTCTCTTCCGACCTCTTATCTGGGTCTTTCACTTTTTGTTGGTCGTATTAAAGAATATCTTTGGACTACGATGGTTGAAAGAGTCCAGTGGAAATTATCATCTTGGAAAGGGCTCTTCTAACTGAATCTGGTAAGGTGGTTTTTGTTCAGAGTACACTTCAAAGCATTCCTATTTACTTTTTGTCCCTTTTTCACCTCCCTGGTAAAATTACGATGAAGTTAGATAGTATTTGCAAAGCCTTTCTTTGGTCTAGCCCTAAGCTCAAAGGAAAATTCCATTTTGTGTCATGGGAGCAAATTTGTAGAAGAAAGAAGGATGGTGGTTTGAATTTGAAGAATACATCTAGGATGAACAAGGCCTTGGTGGTGAAGCTTGGTTGGAAGTTTGCCTCTAACAATGACTAGCTTTGGTGTAGGATCCTGAAAGCCAAGTACAATTTTGAATATTTCTTATAGGATTTCCTCCCATCTAGTTTTTCGGCCTTTTGGAATAGCCTTGTTAAATCTTGTGATTTCATCAAAAGTAATTGCAGATGGATTATTTGTAATGGTAGGGATGTGAATTTTTGGGAAGATGCATGTTTAAGAGATCGTCCTTTGATTGCATATATGTGTTTCAGAGATCTGAGCCAAAATTCCAGACTTGCCAGATTATTTAAAGTGGTTGACTTTATAGTGGTTCGTGATGGTAGGAAAGTTTGGTCAAACCCCCCTCCTATTGTGAGGAATGACATCGATCTTGTCCTGGAGTATCTTGATGAAGGAGCTTCATCTTTATGTTGTGCGACAAGAGGACGTGGATAATTTCTTGGTTTGGAATGGTGATAGTGAAGGGTCATACTCCTTCAAGTTGGCATATGAGCTTATTAGTGCTGATTGGGATGGCCAATTCCCTATTAGTTTGATTTGGTTAAAGAATTTAACCCCCAAGTTTAACATGTTTTTTGGCTTGCGATGCAAAATAAAACTTTGATGTAGAAAATCTCCTCAAAAGAGGCTTGAATCTGGTTGATAGATGTTTTCTATGCAAATCTTATTGGGAATCGTCTTCTCATTTGTGACTCAATTTTTGGGTCTTTCAGGAAGTGATTTTGTCCATTCTTAGCTAGATCAGGGTGTCTTGGGTGATACCTGATTCAATTTTTGACTATGTATCTCAATGGACATCTCCATTTTCCTCGCCTAGACTTAGGTATTTTTGGAGGTTCCTTCTACCTCATGTGATGTGGGGCATTTGGAAGGAGTTGAACATGAGAGTATTCAAAAATAAGGAAAGGGAGGTCTCTCGAATAGGTTCTAGAATCTAATGGAGGACGACTGAGAATGTATCATCTATTGTTAAGGATTTAAATTTTTTGATATTAATCATCTCGTCTGAAATCTTTCTTGAGGATAGACTCGAATTTGGTCATGTGCATCGTCCTCCGCCAACTCCTAAATCGAGAAGTGTTGTTCGATGGTTACCTCCTCATGTTGTTTGGCTTAAACTGAATTTTGAAAAGGCATCAAAAGGAAACCCAGGATTGGCTAGTGCTGGGGGGGTTATTCGTGATAGTAGTGGGAGTTATTCATGTCATTAATATTCTCAAGGGGACCTATCAAGTTAGCTAGAAAGTTTCCAACCTGATCAACGAAGCAATATGGTCTATTCGATCTCTAAACAATGTTTTGATAGCGCACATGTTTAGGGAAGGCAATTCAGTGGCGTATTAATTGAAAATCTTGGAGCTTCTTGTCTATGATTCTTAGTTTGATAGAGGGACTTCCCACGAAAGGGTGTTCGTCGTTCTAACGATGAGGTCCCTTAATTGTTGTCATAAGGTTGTTCTTTTATTGTTCTAGTGGGGGCTAGTTTGGTGTGGTAGGAGGTGTTGCATGGAGTGCTACGTGGTTGCAATTGGGACGGTGGAGGTCATCATTTATTTCTTGCATCATGCGGGGTCTCCCTTTCAAATTTTGAATTTTGAGAGCTTTTACCCCCTCGATGTTTGCAATTTGGTCCTTCTCAAAGTTTCTTTGGTTTTGGCTTTCTCTTTCATTGGAAGCCTTTCTTGTGTCAGTTCCCCTTCCTTGTCTCTTTCTCTCTGATTTTTAAGTACGCCCTTGGGATGTGGACTTTGCCGTGTTTAGTGGTTCGGGTTACGATCATCCCTCTCGTGTCTCCTTCAGGGCTTATATGGAGGTTGTGGAAGCTTCTTTCGAAGCTTTGGGGGTGATTATCTTGTTGAATTTTATGCCCCTCTCTTGGGATGTGGTTTTAGGTAATCAATATCTGGCCTGGCAATGTCCATCATTTTTTATGGCCCTTTTTCATGGCATTGCTTTCATGTTGAGATTCTTTGTGATTTCCTCTGGTGGTACTACACTTGTCTTCCGATTAGGTTTCTCTAGGCCAATGGCTACGTGTGGGGTGGCTGGATGTTTTGGCATAAAATGGATGACCTTTTTATTTTTCTTTTTCTCTCTCCATGGATTTTGCTTAAGGTTGAAAGGGTTGGTATGGTTTCTATGTTCTTCTCTCATGAGCCCTGGTATTTTGTGCTTCTTCTGAATATCAGGTTTTTGTCTCTTCTATTGTGCACCTTCCTCTCTTCGGATTTTGGTTGGAGTAATGTTTCTACTTTAGATCTTCCCCATGTGCTTGGGTGTCCTTGGATGCTATTTTTTTAGAGTGTCTTATGTGGCATGACTTCGTCTGTGAAGATAGTGGATGCCTATTTCTGTTCGGGCTTGCTTTGGGGTATTTTGTGTTTCATTTTTGGTTTTGTAGAAGCCTCCTTTGGTCTCCTCTTAAGGAAGAGTGGTGGTCAGAGGAGTGGGGGGATTGTGAATAGTTTGAAGATGGGAAAATCTAAGATATATTATTCCAAGTAAAGGCATGTTGAATCTTGGTTGGATCCCACCTCCTTAAATATTGATGATGAAATTAAAGCTATTCTGAAAAATGATGGTCTATTGGAGTGTGTCCAAAGGTTTCATGGACACCACCCGATGCTTTCCAAGTGGATGGCCGTAATGTAGAATGATGGCTGGGTGAGAATTGGGTCTTGTTCCATTGAGATCTCTGCTGAGCTGATTAGGCATACTACTAATCTGGCGTTGGATGGTGCCTACCACAATAGGGACAAACATTCACTACTGAAAGAGATTAGCTTTTTCTAGTTTGAGGAGGAATTTATGTCCATAATCCAAAATGGCTTTAGCGCCAAGGCCCTGTCTCTGCCATGGGATAGGGTGGCTAGAGTCATTATGGATTATTTTACTCTGGAATCTATGTATGATATCATTTGTAACTTCCATGCCATGTTTTTGAACCATCTTCAGAGGCAAATGTGGATGAACATTCCCTTATTTTTATTCCAATCAATTAAGAAGTCTATGGTGTATGTGAAAGGGGGTCACATTTAGTTCCCTCTCCACCAAGGATTGCCCCATTTGGTGTTTGAGCAAGCGGAGGTGGAAAATGGGATGGTGGTAGAGGAAATCCTAAATCTTGTAGCCGATCTTCCAGTACCTACACCTGGCCAAGCTAAGGTGGTCTTTGATAGCTCTAGTGAAGACAGTGAGGATGTTTACTCATTTTCACTGGGCTTTGGGTTGCACAAGATTTCTTGTAAAATTCATGTCTCGGCTAAAGGCATGAGGGGAAAAGCATCAAAATGCAACAATGATGATTTGGTTAGAAAAACCATTGGTTTTTCTAACAAGATCGCCTATGGTGGGGGTTCCTCCATCAGTTAGCCAAGCAAAAGGAAGTGGCACTCGAAATTCATTGCGTCTACTCGGTAAAAAGTGGGAGGAGGATGGGTCATCCCCCTTGTCCCCACCCAATGATGTGGAGATTTTCCCTAGGTATTTCCATAAGGACAAAATGGTGAAATATATTTATGCTCCGAAGGAGGCCTCTAAAAGGAAGAGTGCAATTCTGCACAATCTAAAACTAATTGAAATTAAGCAGTGTATCGTTTGGAGTTTCGTGAATATTGCGTTAGACTATTCGGAGGAGGTATCATGGATGATTGGAAAAATTGCCCATGAGTTCGACATACTAGTGTAGAACCCTCTCGGTTCTCTCTTGTTCGTTCTTGTCTTTGTTCTCTCTTGTCATGTTTGTTTATGCCTCTCTGTCTTTGTGGGTTGCTCTGTGTGGTTTTTTCTTTTGGTTGCCTTTTAGGTTGGTTTTATTGTAAAAGGTTAGGGTATCATTCAAAACCCTCTTTTCTCTTAATAGTATTAAAAAAAAATTCTTTGGTAACAAATTATAAGATATGATATTTTCACCTTGGCTATAAATATGCCCAAAATATTTGTTATTTCAGATCTTTTCAGCGAAAATTAATAATATATTCAACCTAAATTGAAGTATTAAAGGTAAATTTGATTTATTATTTGCATTTTATAAAGAGGGTTTATAATTGAACACCTAGTTCATATTATTTTATCAAACATTTGTAATGTGGATTGTTTTAGTATATTTTTAATTTAGATGTTTTTTTATCATTATAAATTTTATTTTAAATTAAATTTTATAAAAAAATTATATTACATTAAAAATAATTAAACTATTTTATTTAAATATATATTTCAAAATTTATATATTTATTCATCAAAAAATACATGATTTATATAAAACTTTATATAACTCCATGCAAGTTTATATTGAAATATTTTACATTTAAATATAACCACATTATATATTTTCTTAATTTTATATGGAAATTTTTTACTAACATATTTTTATCAATTTAATTTATTTTTTTTTTAAATTAAGATTTAATATCCGAAGTTCTAGCACAACTATATTTATGCATTTTTGGCAAGTTTGACATTGATCTATAAACCATATTCATCTACATATAGGTGTCAATCCCAAATCATAGTGTTACACAACCTAATATGTGACGTAGAATTCTAGCCCTTAGACATCTCAAAGTTGTACAAGACAAAGAACAAATTAATTGAGTTTAGTTATATTTAAGGTGTAAGAATCAAACCATCAATTAAGTATTATTTTAATTTTTTTTATATAAGTGTATATATATATATCATATTTTATTGTGGTTTGAATTTGGTTTATTAAAAAACTCATAACTTAAATTATTAAGATGTCTAAGATAACTAAATTAAGCAATTTTATTTATCAAAGTATTTTTTTACAAATCTAACGTTTACACATATCAACTTCACGATGATTTGAACCTAAATATCTTAAAAGAAAACTCATAACCTAAACCACTCAAATATCCACAATAACTAAATTAAACATTTTTACTATCGAAAATAAATATCACAATTATATTTACACCTTTTGTTTTTTTAAATACACAAGTTTATTCATACACGCGCACACCCCACTCTGATTTGAACCTCGAAAAAAGACGGCCCAAAACCCTAACCACATAGATGTCCCATGGAGACACATCTGCATATTTTTGACAGTCTAAGGCTTCTATATAAATATCAATCCCAAACCATAGTGTTACATTACCTAATATGCGACCTAGAATTATAGACCTTAAACATATCAAAGTTATAAAAGATAAAGAATATTTAATTGAGTTTATTTAATTTCTTGAATGAGTTGTAAGGGATCAAACCACATGCATTCAACACTCACAATTATTAGATTTTATATATAAAGTAAGCATATTTTATTTATTTATTTATTTTAGGGGTTATGGGTTTCTTTTCAGAAAATCCATGGTTCAAACTATTATAGGATACTTATGTGGTTAGCCTTTTGGGCTTTTTTTGGGGAGACCCATGCTTAAATCATCCTGGGGTATTGTAGGTGTGTGGTTAGGGTTTTTGGTTTTCTTTCAGGAGACTCAAGATCAATCCATCGTAAGACACGGATAGATAGATAGATAGATAGATAGATAGATAGATAGATAAATAAATATAAATATATATATATATATATATATATATATATATATATATATATATATATATATATATATATATATATATTTATATATTTATTTATTTATTTATTTAACCCAAGATCAATCCATTGTAAGACATAGTAGGTGTGTATGTGTGGTGTGTATGTGTGTGAGTGAACTTGTTATTTATTTATATATATATATATATATATATATATATATTTTTAAATTTAAAATACATTTTTAAAAGAAGGATATATATATAATTATTTATTTTAAATTTATCAAATCATTGTAAGGCATAGTAGGTGTGTATGTGTCTGAGTGAACTTGTTATATATATATATATATATATATATATATATATATATATATATATATATATATAATTATTTATTTTAAATTTAAAATATGTTAAAAGGAAGGATGCCTTCATTTTTAGATAGACGAAAGAGTTTTGAAAGGACCTCCAAACCTTATTTACGAAAGGATCAAGTCACCTTTCAAAGAGAAATTAGAAAAGTGGCATCACACAGAAACCAACAAACAAAATGAAAAACCCCTAAACTAACTGAAATTGAGAAACTAACCAACAAGGATGGAGATCCAAAGATATCAAGAGGATCATCTCCATGATATATAAGGACAACTAGAAAAAAGACAAATAAGATCTCTCGGGTATCTAGGCAGATCTTACATCTGCAAATTTTTAAAATTACGATGAAGTTAGATAGTATTTGCAAAGCCTTTCTTGGGTCTAGCCCTAAGCTCAAAGGAAAATTCCATTTTGTGTCATGGGAGCAAATTTGTAGAAGAAAGAAGGATGGTGGTTTGAATTTTGATGAATACAGCTAGGATGAACAAGGCCTTGGTGGCGAAGCTTGGTTGGAAGGTTGCCTCTAACAATGACTAGCTTTGGTGTAGGATCCTGAAAGCCAAGTACAATTTTGAATATTTCTTATAGGATTTCCTCCCATCTAGTTTTTTGGCATTTTGGAATAGCCTTGTTAAATATTGTGATTTCATCAAAATTAATTGCATATGGATTATTTGTAATGGTAGGGATGTGAATGTTTGGGAAGATGCATGTTTAAGAGATCGTCCTTTGATTGCATATATGTGTTTCAGAGATCTGAGCCAAAATTCCAGACTTGCCAGATTATTTAAAGTGGTTGACTTTATAGTGGTTCGTGATGGTAGGAAAGTTTGGTCAAACCCCCCTCCTATTGTGAGGAATGACATCGATCTTCAGTCCTGGAGTATCTTGATGAAGGAGCTTCATATTTATGTTGTGCGACAAGAGGATGTGGAGAATTTCTTGGTTTGGAATGGTGATAGTGAAGGGTCATACTCCGTCAAGTCGGCATATGAGCTTATTAGTGCTGATTGGGATGGCCAATTCCCTATTAGTTTGATTTGGTTAAAGAATTTAACACCCAAGATTAACATGTTTTTCTGGCTTGTAGTGCAAAATAAAATTTTGATGTAGAAAATCTCCTCAAAAGAGGCTTGAATCTGGTTAATAGATGTTTCCTATGCAAATCTTATTGGGAATCGTCTTCTCATTTGTGACTCAATTTTTAGGTCTTTCAGGAAGTGATTTTGTCCATTCTTAGCTAGATCAGGGTGTCTTGGGTGATACCTGATTCAATTTTTGACTATGTATCTCAATGGACGTCTCCATTTTCCTCGCCTAGACTTAGGTATTTTTGGAGGTTCCTTCTACCTCATGTGATGTGAGGCATTTGGAAGGAGATGAACATGAGAGTATTCAAAAATAAGGAAATGGAGGTCTCTCGAATAGGTTCTAGAATCTTATGGAGGACGAGTGAGAATGTATCATCTATTGTTAAGGATTTAAATTTTTTGATAGTAATCATCTCGTCTGAAATATTTCTTGAGGATAGACTCGAATTTGGTCATGTGGATCATCCTCTGCCAGCTCCTGAATCGAGAAGTGTTGTTCGATGGTTACCTCCTCCTGTTGCTTAGCTTAAACTGAATTTTGACAAGGCATCAAAAGGAAACCCAGGATTGGTTGGTGCTGGGGGGGTTATTCGTGATAGTAGTGGGAGTCTAATTCTCATGTTTGAGGAAAACCTTGGTGTCCAATCCTCTTAGTTTGTGGAAGCAAGGGCAACCGTCTTAGGTATTTTATTGGTTAAAGAGTTGGGAATTAAAAATCCTGTCATCGAGGACAAATATTTAAATGTCATTAATATGCTCAAGGGGACCTGTCAGGTTAGCTAGAAAGTGTCCAACCTGATCAACGAAGCAATATGGTCTATTAAATCTCTGAACAATGTTTTGATAGTGCACATGTTTAGGGAAGGCAATTCAATGGCATATTTAATTAAAAATCTTGGAGCTTCTTGTCTGTGATTCTCAGTTTGACAGAGGGACTTCCCACATAAGGGTGTTCACCATTCTAATGATGAGGTCCCTTAATTGTTGTCAGAAGGTTGTTCTTCTATTATTCTGGTGGGGGCTAGTTTGGTGCGGTAGAAGGTGTTGCATGGAGTGCTACGTGGTTGCATTTGGGATGGTGGAGGTCATCATTTATTTCTTGCATCATGCGGGGTCTTTTCCCTTTCAAATTTTGAATTTTGAAAGCTTTTACCCCCCTCGATGTTTGCAATTTGGTCCTTTTATAAGTCTCTTTGGTTTTGGATTTCTCTTTCATTGGAAGCCTTTCCTATGTTAGTTCCCCTTCCTTGTCTCTTTCTCTCCAATTTTTAGGTACGCCCTTGGGATGTGGACTTTGCCTTGTTTACTGGTTCGGGTTATGATCATCCCTCTTGTGTCTCCTTTAGGGCTTATATGGAGGTTATGGAAGCTTCTTTCGAAGCATTGGGTGTGATTATCTTGTTGAATTTTATGCCTCTCTTAGGATGTGGTTTTAGGTAATCATTATCTGGCCTGGCAATGTCCATCATTTTTATGGCCATTTTTTGTGGCATTACCTTCATGTTGAGATTCTTTGTGATTTCCTCTGGTGGTACTACACTTGTCTTTCGGTTAGGTTTCTCTAGGCCAGTGGCTACGTGTGGGGTGGTTGGATGTTTTGGCATAAAATGGATGACCTTTTTATTTTCCTTTTTCTCTCTCCATGGATTTTGCTTAATGTTGAAAGGGTTGGTACGGTTTCTATGTTCTTCTCTCATGAGCCCTGGTTTTTTGTGCTTCTTCTGAATATCGGGTTTTTGTCTCTTCTGTTGTGCACCTTCCTCTCTTTAGAGTTTGGTTGGAGGAGTAATGTTTCTACTTTAGCTCTTCCCCGTGTGCTTGGGTGTCCTTGGCTGCTAATTTTTTAGAGTGTCTTATGTGGCACGACTTCGTCTATGAAGATAGTGGATGCCTATTTCTATTCGGGATTGCTTTGGAGTCTTTTGTGTTTCATTGTTGGTTCTGGAGAAGCCTCCTTTAGTCTCCTCTTAAGGAATAGTGGTGGTCAGAGGAGTGGGGGGATTGTGAATAGTTTGAATATGGGAAAAGCTAAGATATATTATTCCAAGTCAAGGCATGTTGAATCTCGGTTGGAGCCCACCTCCTTAAATATTGATGATGAAGTTAAAGCTATTCTAAAAAATGGTGGTCTATTGGAGTGTGTCCAAAGGTTTCATGGACACCACCCGATTCTTTCCAAGTGGATGGCGACAACATAGAACAATGGCTGGGTGAGAATTGGGTCTTGGTCCTTTGAGATCTCTACGGAGCTGATTAGGCGTACTACTAATCTGGCATTGGATGGTGCCTACCACAATAGGGACAAACATTCACTATTGAAAGAGATTAGCTTTTTCTTGTATGAGGAGGAATTTATGTCCATAATTCAGAATGGTTTTAGCGCCAAGGCCCTGTCTCCACCATGGGATAGGGTGGCTAGAGTCATTATGGATTATTTTACTCTGGACTCTATGTATGATATCATTTGTAGATTCCATGCCATGTTTTTGAACCATCTTCAAAGGTAAATTTGGATGAACATTCCCTTATTTTTATTCCAATAAATTAAGAAGTCTATGGTGTATGTGCAAGGGGGTCATGGTTAGTTCCCTCTCCACCAAGAATTAGCCCATTTGGTGTTTGAGCAAGCGAAGGTGGAAAATGAGATGGTGGTAGAGGAAATCCTAATTCCTTTAGCCAATCTGCCAGTCCCTACACCTAGCCAAGCTAAGGAGGTCCTATGCACAGATAAAAAGACAAGGTCCGCCCTAGGCACTGATGGTTGTATAGGGTCTCCAGGCGAAAGATGTTCTCTGTGTACCTAGAGTGGCGGGTGCAGTAATTGCTATAACTACACCTAGTTTAGGTGCCACCTATGCCTTGGCCCTATGTGTAACTATTCAAACATGTCATCTATGTCCAAGGGATATTGTTGTTGTCGCATATGATTGAGATAAGCCATCTCAATTTCATCTTCATAATCACTGTCATAGATCCAAAGGCCTTCGTTTGCTCCAATAGCTATTTGCAACATATGATGCTCATATTACTCGAGCAAATTAATGTGGTCCCATCGAAGTTGTTCCACTCTCTATGGGGGGACCGAATTCTCTAGAGGTGGCATATGCTCAATTGGAGCATCCAAAGGGAACATTGTCAGGAAGTTCTGATAATCATCCATGGGATATACTTGTGAATGATTGCTATCAGACTCAAAAGGATCCCAAGGTGCTACCTTGTATTCTGACTCATATTCTGAAGACCCTTCTTGGTCTTGTCCATATCCCTCTTGTAGGTGAGTCCTCAAATTTTCTTCCTATTCAGCCGAAGGGAAAGGGTTGTTATGGTCAACAAGGTTGGTTGTTAGCAATGGGAGATAATCTCCCAATGTATATGTTGTGTTAGGATTGGCATATGGATCTAATGCCAACCCATCCTTGTTGCCTATCCCTAGGCCTTACATGTTCTCTACCAAGATGTCTAGGGGCAAGGGGTGGTTGAACCCTACTTCTAACTTGTCATACGACATTTGATATCTCGGTTGGCAAAGAACACACACTCCTTGTTCATACCTACCCAACCCATATCCATGCTAATTGCATTGGCCAAGATATCTCAATAGTTGACAAATAGTTGACGTCCTCTACAAAGGGCTCTTCATCTTTTTCTTCTTGCATATAAGTCTCAACGCCATTATCGAGGCCCCCATAAACAAAGTTTGTCTGATTGGGTGGGTAGCCTAGAGGAACCACAGAGCCGATGGGGAGTCGAGGCCTCCCCATGTCTTGCATGCATTCAAGTGTGGGTGTTGCTACAATGTTCCTCACTAGATGCTCCCCCAGGCCCATGTTTGCCATATCAACAGTGATCGTTGGCGATTGAGGGGGAGCGAATGGGATTCCTTCCTGAGTCCACTCCATGTAGGGTGAACTATGCGTCTTGAATTCCATTCGGCTAGGCATCTCTTCGGTAGAGATGGTTGAGACTAGGGGTGGTTCCTCTTCCAGGGGTTTCTTTCCCTTGTCCTTTGGTGTGGCCACCATAGGTGGTGTCGTTGTTGAAGGACCAGACGAGGAAGATGGACCCGGCTAGGGATACTCGACAATGGGGATACCTATAGAATCAGACCCTGGTTAGATGGATTCAACTAAAAATCCAAATGTGTTGATGGAAGGGTCGATTGCGGCATGAATTGCATCGTATTGTAGTACTTGAAAGGTTCTAAGTCTACTAGGACTACATGCACCTGTCCTTCAAATGTGTACTTTAGGCACTGATGAGCTATTGAAGGGACACACTTCATGTCCCTGATCCAAGGCCGGCCTAGTAAGATATTATAAGCCATCTCACCTTCCAATATGTGGCACAATGTATGAATAGTCTTTTGTCCCACTTGGATGGGTAGGACAATTGTGCCAACCGTCGAGCATATCGTAACATTGAATGCTCACAGTGTATAGGTGGAGGCCATGATGTGAGATGCTAGCCACTTCAGATGTTTCAATGCTGCTATTATGATGATATTACTCAATGAGCCAATGTCCACCAACACCCTTTTATATGGAATCCCATTGACCGGCGCAATGACATGCAGGGGTGGATCCACCACATCACTAGTCACTGATTTCAATTCATCTTCTCTAAAGGTGATGACTGGTTCTGTACATTGTTTTACATGTCCCACCAATTTTTTGAAAGAGTTTGCTTCATGGGGCTGTAGCTCGATTGCTTTTAAAATATCCATTAGAGCCTCCTGATGGGGTGTTGATTATTGAATGAGCTCGTATATGGAGAGCCTAGCCGACGTGGTCCTTAGAATTTGGGTCAGTCTAGTCCAAATCATGGCCACTGGTCTAGGCGGGGGAAGTTGCATAGGGTGTTGTTGGGGTTGTGATGTCGATGGAACTTCTCTAGTGGCCACTGCAGGGGCAGCTCCTTGATACCTCCTATTCCTAGTCACTATGCTTATCATCCCTACATACCCCTACATGGGGCAATTTTGTTGCACCTCATTGAATTGAAGGGGTTTTGTCTACGCATCAAGGGGTATCTGAAAACTCCCATATGTTGGTTTTTTAGTGCTACAGGGTTGTCCATCGCCAATGTCTTGTTGTCGATTAGGTCTTGTACCAAACCTTTGAATTTCCAACATGCATTAATGTCATGTCCCTTTCGTCTATGGAAACTACAGTACAAGTCCTCCCGGTACCCCTTAGGCTTCGGTGCATTGGGGTCTATAGTTTGAATCTCTGGCAAGTTGATCAAGTTTGCCACTGACAAGTGGTCAAACAGGGAGTCCCTAGACTCTGTGTAAGGTGTAAATTGTCACCTAGGGTGATGCTGCTGATTTTGTTCTTGCCTCTGGTTTTCTCTATCATAATTGTTAGGAGGAACCACCTGATAGTTAGCATTTTGAGGTTGTGTTTCTTGTGCAGGCTTAGGGACATTGATAACAACCTGATTTACCATAGCAGGTTTCGGTTGCGTGGTCCCTGTTTTCATGTTCTTGATCCATTCTTTCTTCTTAGGTTTGGTGATCTCGCCATCCTGTATCTTGATCTCCTCAATGATTTTGGCTTACGCCAGAGCTTCCTCAAGAGTGGCATATTATTGTAGCTGCAATAGCATGAAGATCGATCTCAAATAGCTCTTTGAGAACATCTGAGTCGGGTCGGACATGGGAGGGAGATAGGGCAGCTTTGAAAGCAGCGTCCTCCATCGGTTCCCATATGATGCCATGGTCTCTTCCTCATATTGCCTGAGGCTAGCTAGGTCACTTAATGACACCTTTTTCTTGGTGTTGAAGGCAAAGAATTCGAGGAACACATCCACTAGCTGATCCAAGTTACTGATGCTATGTTTTGGCAACTGAGTGAACCAATTCGAGGTAGGGCCTGCGAATGTGGTTATAAATTTTCTTAGTAACAAAGCATCGTTGTCCTGAATGCCAAAGCACTGGCTTAAGAATCTAGTCACATTCTCTTGGGCATCCTCCTTCCCTCTAAAGAGTGTCAACTAGGGCAGTTTAAAGTGTTTATGGTATGGGGGTGCCGGCATTGACGGATGCACAGGATGACTACGAAGTTGGCATAAAGTGGGCTTTTGGGGCCCAAAAGTCTTGATATCCATAGAATCTAAGTGCTCTAGCAGCACTTTATATGCATCGAAGGATTTGATTTCTTCCTCCTTGGTTTGCTCCCATTGTGGGTTGCGGGGAACTTGAGGCCTGTGGAAGGGTGGCTGGATAGCAACCCTTCTGCCTTGGTAGGGCGTTTCAGCCCACTCTTCTTCTTGTTCATACTCCTCATAAGCTTCTTGAGGAGTGCCTGGATGAGACCTATAAACATGGGTGGGTGCCCGTGGAGGGTGCCCATCATTGTTTCTAGGAGTGGCCTCCCGCTCAGGTCTAGGAGGTCTTGGAGGCAGTACTTGACGAGGTCGTAGAGACCTGTCTCGCACCAAGGGGTTATGCCTCTCATACACTTCTACTTTATGTGTGTGAGGAGTTGGGACCTTCTCAGGCACATTGTTATGAAGCAATTCGGTTGTCTGACGCTGAATGCGCTCTTTGCTAAGGCGGTACAGATGCTCTAACTATTGTTGATCTTGCCTGAGTTGCATAATTTGCGATTTGCGGGTGGTATGTCTGTCAAATGCTAAGTTAATTTGTTCTACCATCTCTTGTTTAGGAAGCCTAGATGCCTCTCCTACATGTCTATCTCGGTCGTGGTGATCCAAGATCCCTATGGGTTGCTTTCCTCTATCAAGGTTAGCGGCATTCACCTGAGGGTCTAGCCTTAATGGGTGATCCTGATACATAGCAGGCATGGAGGTACATCGCTCCCATGTTGTGTACTGCTCTTGAGGAATGTGGTAGTCTTCCTCGTACTCCCTTTCGCATGCGTGCAAGGTGCGATCAAAATTATCTTGCCCTATCTGGAGAGTCTGATACTCTAGATTTGGTCTAGCATTTCTAACAGTAATATGGGGTAGAGGAGGGATGACAAAATCATGTGGCCCCTCCTTCTAGACCCTCTGTTGTTCTAGCACTTCATCACTAGGCCACTCATAACGAGTATCTAAGGGAGGTCTCATGTCTATGTTGAGTGCCACGTGTAGGTTCTCCTCTTGAAAGGCTCTAGACTGAGTGGGGGTGCCCCTCAAAGAGGTGCCTCTATAATATTGTTTTGTTATGGCATGATGTGGACTATCTTGGGTGCCATGCCACCAAGGTGGGATGACTAAGTCCTTAGGACTATATCGAAGGCAACTTGCCCCTCTTTGTGCACTCTCTGCAGTGCTTGCCCGTGATTGGGCTCGGCTACGGGTGTACACCATGGTGATGTTTACCTAAAGATGTGTACATTTTTATCTTCTTTTAGGATGTTTTTTTTTTTATGCTACACTTAAACAGAAAGGAAACACACAATCAATGCAATGGTTATCTCGTTTAAAGATTAAAAGTGTGCCCTAGAATCTGATTTGGTGTGTTTTGATGTTTGTTTGAAAGCTTTTGGAAAGAATGTTTAAATGCAGTATGATGGCTCTTATGACTCCCAAAAATGGTCGCCCCTTCGATATACCATTGCCAGGCCGATATACCAACCTCTCTATATACCCACCCTTACGTGAGGGAAACTATTGGTACGTGAGAGCAGATGGTACGTGGAACATAGGCGGTACGAAATGGGAATCACTTTGTTTATGACACCTACCATAGAAGACTTATCCTCATGCATTGGGAATCACCCCAGCTACACTTGGTCAGCTTTCATCAGGATTTATGTCTAGCAATAGTCGTGATTGGGGTTATGTATGCAGTATCTCAAGCCAAGGTGGTGATAAAATCCATCGTTGGTCTTGCTCAAGGGTTGGGGTTTTACGACCAACTCCTTGTTGTTTCAAATTACCATGTGGTGTGTGGGGTTCTTTTTAAGTTGCATAAATGAAGCAAACAAGCATTCAAACTCTCCTATGCAAGAAAATAACTAGAGAACAGAAAGCAAAATTTGACAGAAGGTGTTTAAGACCTCTACCTCTTCTCTACCCAAATCGAATGTCTTTGAATTTTTGCTCTAAAACAGTCCAGTGTTTGAAAACTTGGTACCTGTAAGCAAAAAACAAGCAAATTTGATTAGAAAGTTAATCTTAAAAATCAAGGGATAGAGGTCCCACCGTGATCGCCATTGAAAGAATGAGGATATGAAAACAAAAAGGAATATGCCAAGCACGATGCGTGTAGAACCAAACTTAACGCTAAAAGCCTATATATTGAAAATGCATGAAAGGAAAGAACATAGACGAATAAAAAAAAGATAAAAGTTATAGGGAATACGGATATATTTATTGATATGATTTTAAAGTCGTGTTACAATATGTCTCCTTCATTTTTAGGGGATAGGAGCATCAAATATGTTTCTTGTCACATCCATGGATAGCAATCCTTCTTCCGCATGCCCACATGTAAGATGGGCGGACCAAAACATTGTTGTCACTTGTGTATATGATTTTTTACTCCTTCCTACTCCTCTGATGTCAAAAACCTGCATTCAAAGAAACAAAAAATATTAGTAGCACCTGCAGACAGAATAAAACATGTATTTCCCAAGGCCTACTGTTAGTGTATGCATGAAAATATTAAAATGATAACCAAATGACCTCATATCGACCTAAAAATTTAACAAGCATAAATATGTTACTAAGAGGCCACTGCAAAAGGAACAGTCTGGAAATTCCTCATAGATTTGTATTCGCTTCGGGGTGGGACGAATAGACCTGCAATAACTTGTCAGAAAGCACCCTCTTCAATGTCCTATTTAGGAAGCTCTAAATGACTTTTAAAGTTGGTGTTAGCTAATTGGGTGTTTTTGGGAAGACCCAGAAGGTTAGATTTCTCCAATTTGGCCTCTATCACCCAAATTTTTCTGGTGCCATCTGCAAGTTAGTAAAGGTGGGAAATGATAAAAACCTGGTCAAAATTGCTCAGAATGAAGTGAAATTTAAACTACAGCCTATTTAATAGACCTAGAATAAGATGCAAAAGAAAAATTAGAGAAATATATCACAAATTTCTAATCACTCCGGGGTGGGGCGATTAGGGTTGCGATAGCTTAGTGGGCGCCCGGGGGCAGAACTCCCAATGTTTGGGACTCTGTTTCAGCACCAATCCACTTGGTATGGGTCAAAAACTTTTTATGGGGTGTTTTCAACAAATTTTGTGGGATATTGTGGCCAAAAATTGGGTTTTGGGTCCAGATTCGTGCTTCCAATAATCACCCAATAACCTCCCTTTCGAATGAGAGATTAAGGATGTGAAAGGCACAAATCGCAAGTAGATATGTAAATTGGCAGTACTTCATTGCTCAAATGCTCCTTCTATGTATATTATTTGGGTGAGAAAACTCACCAATTTATTGACCTAGGGTCTCTCTGTTTAAATTGCGCATGCAAGGGCGCTACTTGAGTTGTTTGTCCTATTTTGAGAGAAACGATAATTCCCTGATTTAGAATATCCTTGCATGAGGTCTCTAAAATAAATACATGCATGACTAAAGTCTCTCTTCTTGATTTGGAGCTGTTCCTCATAATTGCATGGCCTGAAGCTTTAGTTAACTAGCGGACTTGTCGAGGTTTGAATTTTTGCTAGTCAAACTTGCTATTCGCCTCACCCTAGGGCGAATGCTGATATTCATCCCTGGGTGGGACGAATTCTAGTTTGTATTCATCCCTGGGTGGGACGAGCAGAGAGCAAGGTGCCAAAAAGGTGCCAAATTGAACTCTAACATCCAAACTACTTTTGGGAGTGGTTAGGACCATTGTTTAACCTATGGGGGCTGCCCTAGGGGTTGTGTGTGTCAATGTGATCAGCCCTTGTCATCACATAATCGGATTGGTGTTGTTTTGGTGTCTATAACTATATAAAAGGAAATTTTATCTATACTTCGATTGACTGAGTTGTATGTAAAATTTGCTTGTGCCAAAATAGTATCCCAAAGCTTCACCTTCTTGTCGACCAAGCATCTCAGCAAATTTACAAGACTTCTATTCACAAAATTATTTTGTCCATCGATTTATGGATGATAAGTCGAACTAAATACCAAATGAGTACCTAACTTATTTCACAATGTCCTCCAAAAATAATCCACAAATTTGCTATCCCTATCTGAAATAATACTCTTTGATAATCCATGTAATCTCACCACTTCTACAAAGAACAAAGTAGCAATATGAGTCACATCATTCATCTTCTTGAAAGGTATAAATTGTGCCATATTTGAGAATTTATTAACCCCTACAAAAATAGATTCATTCCTCTTTTTCATCCTTGGAAATCCAAGAACAAAATTCATGCTTATATCCTCCCACGATTTCTCTAGAATTGGTAATGGCTAATATAATTCAATATTTTGGTTATTTCATTTTCCATGTTTTTTTTTAAATAAAGGGATAAAAATTTATTGATAAAAATTTTTGATTATAGAGTACAACTGAGCTTCCAACTAGGACTCAAATAAACAACCAAACATGCTAAAACCACTAGACTAGAATGACACCTGGAAAAGACAACAAGAATAAACCACATTAAGTCTATACATCCTTGTGGATCAACTCCCACAAGCGTTGAGAGTCCCCAGATGGGAGACTCTCCCAATTATCGATACTCCAAGGATCCAGCAGCTTAGAAGCCCTTTTGTCCAGGTAATCAGCAACCACATTCCATTCCCTTGGAATGTGCACAAAGGATATAAATTTGAACTCTTCACTCATTTTGAGAATTTAAATAGCTATAGAGGCCAACTGCTAATTAACTTCCTCCACCCTTTTACTATTTAAAATATTAACCATAATTTGAGAGTCAGACTTGCAGATAATCCTATGCCAGCCAAGAGAAAACCCCCTCTACAAGGCCTCAATAATTGCAAGAGCTTCCATAAAATAGTTGGAGTGAACACCTTTATAAATGGAAAAGAAAAAACTGACACCACTAGTAGAATCTCTCCCAACATCACCAATGCCAACATGTCTAGGATTACCCTTGGACGATCCATCAGTATTAATTTTTAAAACTCCTCTAGGGGGTGGCCTCCACCTACCATCTCTCCTAACCTTCTTGTTGAGCTGAGGAACCCTACTAGGGCTAGAAGAGTTCACACCATCCCCAAAGAGACCAAGGGCTTGTTGTACCTTCTCCTACCTAGAATCCAAAAGAGGGTCCACATCACATTTGCTATGGATGGTTTCCTGAACCATATACAAGATCCTTTGCCAGATCTGTTGAACAACCAAATAACTGCCCTGAAATATGTGTCGGTTTCGTTCGAGCCAAATTTTCTAGATGATGCAATAAGGGCCCAAATTCCAAGCCACCCGAAGGAAGGGGGCCTTGGCCGAAGGTCTGCCTAGACTACTCCAAAACTCCACCAAGGATAGCACATGAAAACATGGATGGTTCCAGGCACTCCACCAACGGTGCCAAATGTCTCTGGAAAAGGAGCATTGGAAAAATAAATGAGAAGAGTCATCCTCATTCTTACTACAAAGGACACAAAAAGAGGGACCCTGAAATCCCCTCTTCCTCACATTATCCCAAGTTAGGCATTTATTATGAGCTACTAACTAGAGAAAGAAGTTACATTTTGGCCAGGAAAATTTGTTCCACACCTTTTTCCACCAAGTGACAGGAAGACTCCCATACTTTTTCTTATCAAGAACCTAATAACCATAGGCTACTGAGTAGGTTCCCTTAGGATCAGGGTTCCAAGCTAGAATATCTTTACCCCTCAATGAAGAACAAGGCCTCCCTATAAGAATAAGAGCAAGCACCTCTTTGTCCTTGGCTAGTCCCCCCTAGGGCCATTCTTGCGGATCTTTCCACCTATACATCTCCATATTTCCAAAATACTGAATTTTTTTAAAGTCCTCCACACGAGACCAACCTGCTTCCAAGAAAAAAATGCTTAGGGAACGTAACCTAGGATATTGATTCAATATAGGAGGGTGGCCATCCCAAGAATCCTCCCAAAAAATAGCATTTGATCCTTGATTGCAAATCCATAATAAACCCTGCTTGATTAAATTAGCTCCTCTTTTTAGAGTGTCCCAGATAACTGAACCTTTCCCAACCAAGTTGAATCTAGGGATTTCAGCCTCATAAATACCTCTCAAGTATTTACAAGATAATATTTTAGCCCAAATCTGATCTTGAGAGGTACACCATCTCCAATAATTTTTTGTAGTCAAAGCCTGCCCAAAAAGAGTTGTCTGTTGCAACCCAAGGCCTCCCTCTTGCACCGGCCTACATATAGAATCCCACCTAACCAAAATCCATTTAGATTGATCAAGTTTTCCAGACCATAAAAATTGTCTTGACAAAGCATCCATGTCCTTGATGAAGTGAGAGGGAGCTATTTGTACAAAACATCTATAAATGGTTAAATCTTGAACAACAGATTTTAAAAGCAACACTCTTCCTGTAGTGGATAGCCATTTGAAAGTCCAGTGATTCACCTTCCTTTTAAACTTATCAAGCATAGACTACCAAGAAGATCTAGCTAGAGGGTGAGATAAAATTGGAACACCAAGAATACGAGAAATCCTAGCTTGAATAAGAGGAGGGGTATTGAAGAATAAAATAGAAGACTTGTCCTCATTAATCAACTTTCCAGAAGCACCAAGATATATGTCAAGAGACTGTCTAATATTGCTAGCTTCCCTGATAGTGGAAACTCCCAAAAAATCAGTATCATCAACAAATTGAAGGTGGGAAAGAGGTGGCAAACTACTATCCCACTTCCACCCCTGAATGAGACCCTACATGACTTGAGACTTGAGCAATCTTCCCAACCCTTCCACCATAATGATAAACAAATAAGAAGATAAAGGATATCCTTGACTCAATCCCCTTGAGGCCTCAAACAGCTCTGATGGCTCATTATTAACAAGAACAGAGAATGAGGAAGAAGAAACACAACTCATCACCCATCTAATCCATTTCTCCTCAAATACAAAAGCAATAAGAAATTTCTAAAGAAAGGACCATCTGACCCAATCATAGGCTTTGTCCATGTCCAACTTAATGAACATACCTAGAAACCTTGAATAAATTTTCTTACATCTGTATTCATTCCAAGCCAATAGTAACCTTCTTCAAGTTGTTTCATGGCTTTATTATATCCTAAAAATTCTTGCAAGTCCCCCATAATTATTTTTCGTTATTAAATTTACTCACATTGAACTTTATGGTATACATAGTTGATGCCCCTTGAACAACATCCCTTCTTGGATAAAATAATCAAGCTATGGAGTCCTATTTCCTACATTAGGATAGCTACATGCTATCCAAGCTTCTTGAAATTTTCATCATCCTTATAAAGCTCCTTCATGGCATCAAAACCAACAACTCCTACTCTCATCATATTCACCAGCAAGTTTTGCCTTCTCAAGGCATCATCTACTCGATTTGATTTACCACTTCTATGATTCAAGAAAAATGGGTAACCTTGCAATAATTCTACCCACTTCATTTGCTTTTGATTCCACTTACTTTGATTGTTAACTACAAAGAATGATTATCACTGAACAAGAAAAATTCTTTTGGCAATAAATAGTGCCTCCATTTTTTTAGATCTTGAATGATAGCATAAAAAACTTGGTCATCGATCGAGTTTTTCCTCTTTCTTCATTTAACTTCTCACTAATATAGGTGATGGGCTTACCTTCCTGGCTTAAAAATCCTATTGTTGTTCCACTTGCATCACAATCCACCTAAAAGACCTTGTTGAAATATGGTAAGACTAGAACTGGTTGCTTGATTACCTTTTTCTTTAGAATTCAATAACTCTTTTTTGTTGCACTTGTCAACTCCCTTTAGGGTCTCCATAATCATTGTATAGATCCCACTAAATTTTTTGATACAATTCCAATAGAAACTTGCTAGACCATGGAAACTTCTTGCCTCAAACTTACTCCTTAGTGATGGCCAATTTACAATGATCCTAACCTTCATGGGATCCATTCGCGATCCATTCACAATCCTCCTAGTGAAATCACAAAACCCAAGTATACCAACTATTCTTTCATAAAACTACACTTCTTCAAGTTGACTAGTAAGTTCTCTTCCTTCAATATTTGTAATACAAGTCTTAGATGTGCCAATTACTATATATCAAAATATCATCGAAATAGAAAACTAAAAAATTACCAAGAAATGGCTTAAGCACTTCATTCATTTACCACATAAAATTACTGGGTGAATTTGTCAATCCAAATGGCATGACTAGCCAGTCATACAATCCATATTTTATCTTGGATGCAGTTTTCCATTCATCTCCTTCTGTAATCTAGATCTAATTATAACCTCTCTTTAAATTTATCTTTATGAAGTACTTTGATCTACTCAAGCATTCCATAAAATCATCCATAGGAGGTAACGAAACTCTATCCTTTATGGTTATGAAAGCACGAGGATACGAAAACAAAACGGAAATGCCAAGTGCGATGTATGCAAAAGCAAAACGTAACGCTAAGTCCTACGAACTGAAATGCATGAAAGGAGAGAAACATAAATGAATTGAAACAAGATAGAAAGCAAATGTCGAGTACAGCCCTTTTTATTAATTTGCTTTAAAATCGGGTTACAATACGTCTCCTCCCTTTTCGAGGGCTAGGAGCGTTAAGTAGGGCTCTATTACACCACGGATTGGTACGCTTTCTTTCGCATGCCCACATGTAAAGTGGGTGGGCCAAATGTCACCGCCACTTGCATGAACGCATATTTGATTCCTTGTTGCTCCTCCGGTGTCGAGATCCTACGTTCAGAGAAACATAAAGGATTAGTAGCACCTGCGGATGAAGTAAAACATGCGATCCCCAAAGCCTACGATTAGTGCATGCATAAAATAAATAAAACGATAACTAAAACATATCAGAATGAGTTGAAAACTTGACAGAGGCATGAGAACATTACCAGGAAGGCACTGCAAAAGGAATAGTCAAGAAATTTGCCACGGATTTCTAATCGCTTCGGGGTGGGATGATTAGACCTACAACAAAATGTCAGAAAGCACCCTCCTAAATGTCCCATCCGGGAGGCTCCAAATCACCTGCAAAGTTGGGGGTTAGGTAAAACGAGGTATTTTGGAAAGACCCAGAAGGTCAGATTTTTCTAATTCGGCCTCTATCACCCGAAATCTGATGATGCTCCCTACATGTTAGTGAAAGCGAGAAATAACAAAAGCATGATCAAAACTGCTCATAATAACATGAAATTTGAATGAGAGCCTATCTGAACAACCTAGAAACAAATGCAAGAAAAAATAAATGAAATCTACTACAAATTTCTAATCACTCTGGGGTGGGGCGATTAGGACTACAGCAGTGCAGGGGGCACCCGGGGGCAGGACGCCCATCGTTTGGGGCCCGGTTTCGGCACCAATCCACTTGGGATGGGTCCAAAACCTCTTGTGGGGTATTTTCAGCAAATTTGGGTGGGATACTATGGCCAAATGTCGGGTTTTGGGTCCGGATTGTGCTTCCAATAATCACCCAATAACCTCCCTTCCAAAAGAGAGATCAAGGATGTGAAAGGCACAAGCAAAAGGGTGAGGACGTAAATCGGCAGTAGTCCATTGCTCCAAATGCTCTTGACCTATTCTTTTTTTTGGGTGAGAAGACTCACCATTTTATAGACTTGAGGGTCTCTGTGAATGAGCATGCAGAGGTGCCACTTGGCGATCATGCCTTCTTAGGGGAGAGAAGATTCCTCCCTGATTAAGGACTCCATGACTACCCTCTTTGAGCTCAAAAATGCTCACTCGCACTCCCATGCAATGAAGGAGGAGTTAAGTGGTGGATCTGAGCTACCATTTGTCAAGGTTTGACCTTTTTCCCGTCAAACTTGCTATTCGCCCCACCCAGGGGCGAATGCTGCTAATCGTCCCTGGGTGGAACGAATACCAGTTTGTAATCGTCCTTGGGTGGAATGAATAAGGAGCAGAGTGCCTGAAAGGTGCCAAATTGACCTCTGACCTTCCAAAACTATTGTGAGAGTGGTTAGGACCACTGTTTAACCTATGGGGGCTGCCTTGGGGGCTGTGTATGCCAATGCGATCAGTGTTTGTAGCCACATAATCGGATTGGTGCTATTTTGGTGTCTATAGATGCCCCTTTTTGGGATGCGCTATGCGTGGTGCATAGTGCTGAGCAAAAATAGATAACCAAAGCACTAATGATTAGGGTTTCTTAGTAACCTAACCAAATTTTGATGCCCCAAGTATGGAAAGGGCATGCATTCTTGAATCCTTGCTTCTGACGAGCTAAGGAACTTAATTCAAGTGTTAACCTTTTTTGGTGAGGTGTTACTTGATCTTGGACATTGATCAGTCATGAATAGGCAAAGGGCGCAACCTTTTGTCTATGGGAACCTTGAGTTCATGATTCACAAATGCCAAGTGTTTGATCAACTTGTGATTATTGCTTGTTTGCTGCCCCAAGCAGGGCGTGATTGTCTTTGTCAATGATTCTTTGAATGCATGCCATTTCCTTGATTGGGTGTGTATTTGTTGATTGATGACTAAGTGTGACTACCCCCTCAAGTGACGAATCGATGAGGGAATGACCTACATGAGAAAAGCGATGAGTCGCTTGACCCAAGATGACTTGTGTAAGGGTGCCTTCAGTTGTTTTGCTTTGAATGCTTATGCAGTTTCCCAACATTTAGACCTATTTTTGGTGGGTTTGAACCCTTTTTGTGACGTATTTTGGAGCTAAAATTGTCAAAAATCCGTCCTCCCGTGGAGCGGTCCGGCTATGGTAGCCTTCTTAGGGAGTAGGATAGTGAGAATTTGTGACCCCAACATCTGTTTTGGATGCCAAGAAGGTCAGGCGCAAAGGCGCCTTCGTTCGGCAATGTTATTGCTATTTTTGGGTGGGTTGTGACCCTTTTTGGGACGCCGTTTGGGGATGAAATTCTTGAAAATCTGTCCTCCCGTGGAGCGGTCCGGCTATGGTAGCCTTCTTAGGGAGTAGGATAGTGAGGATTTGTGACCCCAACGTTGGTTTTGCATGCCAAGAATCACAGGCGCAAAGGCCCCTTTGTTTGGCAAGTTTATTGCTATTTTTTTGTGCAATTTGGTGCAGTTTTTGCTGTTTTTGAATTTCTTGCTCTGTAATCATCCCAGGGTGGGACGAATACCAGTTTTGTAATCATCCTAGGGTGGGATGAGTGCTAACTAGAGTGCTCATCCTAGGGTGGAACGATTACAGGCCTAAAAGCCTATTTAAGGGCCAAAACTAGGGTTTGGGCTCATTTGCAACTTGTTTTTTTGGCAATTTGGAGCTGTGAGGAGGAGGAGGTCGAGTCTGCGAAGCGGAGCGCTGCCAAATTTTTTTGGACACCATGAGTTCATGAATCGGATCAAGTGGCGGAGCCGAAGCGAGACCAGTGAGTGCTCCTTCTCTTTTATTTGGCTGTTTTATTTGACAGTTTTAAAACCGCACTTGTTTTCTTTTGTATTTTGTTTTTCGATTTAAAAATGAAAACCCTAGTTAAATGTTTGTTGTTTGTGTGAATTTGTGTTTTGTTGTAAGCTAAAAAAAGAAAACCCTAGTTTAAACTAAGATTGAAAACTTAACTTAAAAAAATGTTTGATGTTGTTTTCTATGTTTTTATCAGTTTTAGACTAAGGTTAAACCCTAGGAACTAAAAACTGTTGTTATTGTGTGTTGTATTTTTTAGTTTTACAGTAAAATGAAAACCCTAGGTTAAAGTGTTATTTTTGTTTAACTAGGGTTAGAAACCCTAGTTGTTATTTTGTTTGATTTTTTTGTAGTTTAAACTAGAATTATAAACCCTAGGTGAAATTTTGATTTTTTTTGTTTTATTTGTCAGTTTGATACTAAAGTTAAAAACCCTAGGTACTGACAAATTGTTTTTGGAATTTTTTTGTTTTGTTTTTATTTATCAGTTTGATTCTAGAGTTAAAAACCCTAGGTACTGACAAATTGGTTTTTGATGTTTTTTTGTTTTTTTTATTTATCGGTTTAATGTACTGACAATTGTTTTTTTTTGGAATTTTTTTGTTTTTTTTGTTATTTATCAGTTTGATGTACGGACAAATGTGTTTTTGAATGTTTTGGATTTTTTTGTTTTTTTTATTATTTATCGGTTTGATGTACTGACAAATGTGTTTTTGGAATGTTTTTGTTTTTTTTTGTTTTTTTATCAGTTTGATGTATTCGACAAATGTGTTTTTTTTGGAATTTGTTCTTGTTTTTGTTGGTTTTTTGTTTACACTAGAGTTTAAAAAAAAACCCTAGGTTAAATGTTTGTTGTTATTTTGTTTTTTAAGTTTAAACTAGAGTTAAAAACCCTAGGTTAAAATGTTTGTGATTTGTTTGTCTGTACAGTGTTGTTACTGTTGTTGTACAGTTTGTATTGATCTGTACAATTTGTATACATTACTGTATATTGTTTTAGTGTTGTACAATTTTGTTTTGTTTTTGTTGTCATGTTTTAATGTTTTTGATTTGTTTTCTTTTGTAGGTTGTGAAGAGTCGATATCGTGTGCCGACGGTGTTCTCTGAAGTGCGGGAGGCACTGACTGTGGCTGACTGGGCGTGGCTTGATGCCCTTGGGCTCAAGCAGGTGACTCGGCTAGAGCCTGTGGTGGGGGATCGGGCCTATCTGATGGCCCTGATCAACTTGTGGGATCCCTGGACTAATACCTTTCATCTCCCAACAAGGGAGATGACGGTGACTCTAGAGGATGTCTATCGGATTCTGCGGATTCTGATAGACGGGCTTCCGATTCGGACTACGCCACGTGATCAGCGGATGGTTGTGCTGACACGGTGCTTTGGGCATGGGGCGGAGATGGGGGTGGATAGTCCGGTGGAGAGGGCAGAGGGGGATTGCTTGATTGGCGGTATCTTGGTGCGGTGGTGGCTAGAGAGGGGCGTGTTGGGGGTGAGGCATGCATTACTGATGACCCTCATCTCCAACATGCTGTTGCCTGACTCCTTAGGTGTGAGGTTCCCATGGAACCTACTGGAGGTAGTGTTCAGATTGGTCGAGTGTCCGATGGAGGCACCCTTGATTATGAGGTGGGGACAGACGCTTCTGGCACAACTTTATGATGAGCTGTATGAGGTCCGTTGTCGGAGGCAGAAGGGGATTGGGTGCAACTACCTATTGCAGTGTTGGGGTTGGCAGCACATAGCTGTGGAGCGGCCATAGGGTTTGCCATGGACTACTCGGGAAGAGATGGTGGATAGGGAGATAGGGTACGCGACTCTATGGTGGCGGTCTAAGGAGCAAGGGTAGAGTCGACGGTGGGCAAGTGTCGTAGGGCACTATGCCGATGCCTTCGCTCGGCTTGCTCTAGGGGAGGTATTCTGGCACCCGTATCGAGACTGTCCAGCCTGGCTTGAGGCTGGAGAGTGGCTTCGATGGGTGTGCAGGGGGAGATGGCTGATCGGGTGACATGAGACTAAGCAGGAGTATTTCCCATACGTCCGGGTGATGCGACAGTTTGGGGTGCACCAGGGGTTTCCTGGTGAGCCTTTGATCTATCGATGTCGAGGCGACGAGAGGACTCTGGCCTGGTCGATCATCGAGCTGCTTGGGGAGGAGTCGGATGCAGTGATCGATGTCCCTAACGTGGACAACGTTGGGGTGACCACTGAGTATGACCAGTGGTGGACGCTACAGCAATGGCGAGGTGAGGGGCCTCTAGGAGGTCCAGAGGTGGCAACAGCAGGTGGTGAGGGTGCAGAGGCATCAGGAGAGGGTTGGGGGGTTTCGCTTGAGGATGCGGACATGGTGGAGGTTGACAGCTTTGGGGGGATGATTTTGGGATTCCAGAGCAATCGGACATGCAGGACGTCCCGGAGCAGTGGGTGCCAGAGCAGCCCGTCGTCCCGGATATGCCGATGCCTCAGGCAGTCCCAGAGGGTGTGGAGGCGAGGCATCATGCTGAGATAGCATGAATGGAGGATCTACTTCGGAGATGGGATGAGGAGCTTGGGGATGCTCTACAGGAGAGGGATCTCCTACGAACTCAGTTGGCAGAGCGAGAGAATGCATTGGCTACGTACCATCGATGGGATGGGGACATAGATGCTTCATGGGAGAGGGATCTCCTGCGAACTCAGTTGGCGTAGCGTGATGATGTAGTGGCTGCGTACCATCGATGGGAGGCGGATTGGTTTTGGCATCGGATGGAGTTGGAGGCAGAGATTATCCACCTCGGTGGGCGGTTACCTGAGCTCCCTGGAGGTGGATCTTCATGCCGGATGAGAGACAACGATACTGAGCAGTCAACATCTTCTCATCGTAGGTGGCTGGATGAGGGGGGCGCTAGTGGGCGTGATGCGAGGGCTAGTAGCAACTGCCCTGAGAGGTCCCATAGGACCCACACCATGGGGGGTAGTTCTCGTCGCACCGATCCTACATGATCATGGTGGTCGACGCCCTAGGCTTGGGGGTTTTTGAGTTTTTGATGTGATTTGCGAGGTCAGAGGACCGACTTATTGTAGCCTACGAGCATTTTGACAATATATATATACATGAATTTTCTTTGTGTTTATACACTTTGTTACGGTTTGATTTTATGCACATGTATTTACATTGATGTATGCATATGTTATTGTGAATGCGATGTTTCTAATTATTTGATGTATGCATATGGAATGGATGAAATGATTTGTTGATAACTTGTCGATGGCACCATAGACTGTACAGGATTTACTGGCTTGTTGTACTATGTAGTTGCGTTGTGGATGACTTTGCATGTGATAATTTTGTTTTGGTGTTTTTCGTATTTTTTGATGGTGATGTAAGTAATAAAATGTACCAGTTGTTTAAAAATGTAGTTAAGGTTTTTCTGAGATTCAGATGTTTTAACTAACTAGCCAAGGTTGTACATTTATCTCACAAGACTTTTGAACAAGGTACGAATCAGACTTGAGTTTGACCAAGTTATTTCACATCCCTGTGTGTGCAATTGAGTTCGTTTATGTGGTATTTGTCAGGATACCGCCAATGCCAGATAGGTTGTCAACCAAACCTGTACTGAGGATCACCTAATTAGCTCCACTAACTCCTTTGTCGTATTTAGTAAGATTAATCCATGGGACAATCTAAGGTACCATAAGCTAGCTCATCCACATGCAAACATTGGTCTGCTCACACGCAAAGCTAATGTGATAGACATATCGTCATGCATTTAGGATACCACCATTGCCAGGTAGGCTGTCCACCAAACCTGTAATGAGGATCACCTAGATGGTGTTTCGAATGCTGAGAATTCCAAGGATTCAAGCTCAAGCGTTATTCAGTTGCTCAACTTGTTGGGAAACTTGCTCTCATGCATAGTGATAAAAATCACTGTTTATTTTTCTATTTTTATTTTTCTTTTTGAGCAAGGGGTTTGAATAGTGGTGATAACCACTGTTATTTGGTTTTGCAAAGTTGAGCTCATAGGTTTTTGGCTTATGAATGGCTTTGATCCTTTTGGCCTTGGGGATGACTACCCATCCTGTTTAGGGACGTGTAGTACGAATCCTTACGACTTTGGGGACCAAAGGGGATTAGGGATATTATTATGTAAGGGCATTGATATTTTAGGCCTTGGGGATGACTACCCATCCTTGTCAGGGGCGTGTAGTACGAATCCTTACGACTTTGGGGACCAAAGGTGTTTTGGGGATATGATTGATAGTGGTGAAAACCACTATTTATTATGGGGGATGGATGTGGAAGAGCTTGTCCTTTTGTCAATTCTTAGCATTCTTGAACCATTCGCACAGGGGGATGAACAGGCTAACCTTTCACCTATGGTACCCTAGACTGCTTTGCAGGTTTCTCTTGCGTTCACACAACTTGGGAATTTTTATGTGTTTTAACTTGTGTTGGGATGCTACGTATCAAGGTGTGATCCAAGTAAAACTCTACCTGTGTAAAATTTGTTTGAATTTGTACAGTTCTTGGCTAGAAATCTAATAACAGCTGAGTGACAAAAACCCTAGATGCATTAGAAGACAACTGACTATGATATGGTGCAAAATGTAAATGGCATTTATTTTTGATGGACTGTTGACAAAGTGGAAAAATGTGGAGACTGATGGAATTACCCATGATTACAGTCTATGGTGCTTTTGACCCGTATGATCAACAAATATGCAAACGTATGTATGGGATGCCTAATGCAGCTATTATTTTTGTGTTTTTGATTGATTGATTTTTGTGAGTATTTTGAGTATGCATGAAAATGAGATGCAAATTTTTGTTATTTTTGATGATTTTGTTGTTTTTGAGTTTTCTTTATGGTTGGTTCATTCCGCGTGAGGGCGGACCAAGTGATTCTTTCGGATCCTTGGAGGTTTTGACCAAAGGGATTATGGGCACCTTTGGGGCATTTTAGGGTTGACCAAGCGATTACGGGAATCCTTGGAGCTTTTTGGTTTGACCAAAGGGTTTATGGATACCTTTGGGGCATTTTGGGATTGACCAAGGGATTGTGGGGATCCTTAGTTTTGGGTTTGACCAAGCAATTGTAGGAATCCTTGGAGCTTTTGGTTTGACCAAAGGGTTTGTGGACACCTTTGGGGCATTTTAGGGGTTGACCAAGCGATTGTGGGGATCCTTGGAGCTTTTTGGTTTGACCAAGATATTGGGAATCCTTGGAGCTTTTGGTTTGACCAAAGGGTTTGTGGACACCTTTGGGGTATTTTAGGGGTTGACCAAGCGATTGTGGGGATCCTTGGAGCTTTTTGGTTTGACCAAGCGATTGTAGGAATCCTTGGAGCTTTTGGGGTGGGCTATGGCTCTCTAAATGTGGAATGGCCTCAAATGACTGATGTTCAAGGGTTCTAGCTCCTTGATTCCTTCAAGAGAGGTGAGCCGGTATGTTCCAGGTCCTATTTTATTGTCAATTACATAGGGACCTAACTAGTTTGCCATGAATTTATCCCTTAGATGGGGCGGCAAGTTAGAATTTTGTTGGTTCTCTTTTAAGACCAAGTCACCAACCTGAAAGTCCCTCAGGTGAACTTTCATGTTGTATGCTTTCTTAAGTCGCTCTTGATAGATACGTAAATGCTCGAGAGCACTGACGCATCGTTCGTCGAGCAACGTAAGTTGGTCTAACCAGGCCTGCCATGCAGTGTCATCATCGATGAACTCTTGCATTGATATGCGTAGGGAAGGTATTTCCAACTCAAGAGGCATGACTGCCTCGGAGCCATACACCAGCGAAAATGGAGTTGCCCCAGTGGGCATCCGAATGCTAGTGCGATAAGCCCACAAGGCAAGCGGGATTTGAATTTTCCAATCCTTGTGACTATCTATGACCATATTTTTGAGGATTGCAACTAGCATTTTGTTTGACGCCTCTGCTTGCCCATTTGCCTACGGATAATAGGGTGTCGAAAAACTATGCTGAATTTTGTACTTTGTGGTCAAAGCACGCACATCTTTGTTCTTGAATGACGTCCCATTATCCGAGATGATCTTGGATGGAATACCAAAATGACATATGATGTTATGCAAAATGAACTCCAAAATGCGGGTTCCAGTCGTAGAGGTAAGCGAAATTGCTTCCACCCACTTGGTGAAGTACTCTATGGCCATTATGATGAATGTGTGATGGCCTGACAACATAGGGGAGATCTTTTCGATTAGATCTAAGCCCCACTATGAGAATGGCCAAGCCGATTGGATCGGCTACAAGGCCTAAGAAGGTACGTGTGTCAAATTAGCATGGTGTTGACACTTCACGCACTTCCTTACATACGCGCAACAATCTCGCTCTAAATATGGCCAATAATAGCCCATGCAGAGAATGCACTTTGTGATGGCCATACCGTTGAAGTGGCCATCGCATGTACCATCGTGCGCTTGGGTGATCGCCCAAGTGGACTCCTGTTGGTCCAAGCAACAGAGGAGGATTCCTTCATATCTACGACGATACAAAATGTCTCCTAGCAAGACATGTTTTTCCACTTTTTGTTTGAATGATCTTTTTGTGACGTGTGTCAATCCAAGTGGGAGGTTACCTAACTTGAGGTAATCCCTTATGGGTGTGTACCAATCTTGCTGATCAGAAACCTCGATGGTATGAATAGCCAATCCCTCTTGAAGTTCATCCCTAGCAAAAGCTGAGCAGGAAAGAACCTGTAAGAATAGCGTGGTGTTGCTATTAAGAGGGGTTGGGGAGAACAAGGACCCCCAATTGGCATGATTCAGACAATCATGGATTCAAGAGAACCTATCCTGAGATGGTTCAATTTGGATCAGGTGGATTCCTGGTGTTAGGTCAGAGCTTGCACGCTCCATCATGGATTGCGATAATGTTTTGACTTGAATGGTTGTCATCTCACCAGAAGGGTCTTATGGGATTAGTGACCCCAAAGAGGCCATAGTATCCGCAAAATGATTTGATGATCGAGGGAGTGCCTCGATGTCGTACCATTCAAGATTTGCCAAGAATTTGTCCACAAGGGCTTTGTAGGCCTGCAGAACTAGGCATTTACATTGGAATACCCCTTTAACTTGGTTGAAAATTAACAACGAATCACCAAAGATGTTTAAGCATTTGATGTTCATGGTGATTGTTGTCTGAAGACCTATGAGCAAGGCTTCATATTCGGCATTATTATTGGTGCACGGGAAATCTAATTTAAATGATAGAGGCATTGGAGCCCCTTGCGGTGTGAAGAATATGATTCCCACGCCACCCCCTTGCTCACATTTAGAACCATCAAAAAATAGGGTTATGTCGGCTTGTGACTCAGGCTCATCAGAATCTGGCGATTCTGAGACATGGAAGACCCCATCATCGGGTAGCTCTATGGTCAGAGGTTGATCGTCTTTGAGAGGAGCCTCTGCTAGTTGATCGGCGATGACTTGACCTTTGATGGAATTTTGTCCAATGAATTTGATGTCAAACTCCGTCAACAACATGATCCATTTTGCTATGTGGCTACTATGATAAGTATGACTCATCATGTACCACAATGGATTCTCCTTAGACACAACATACATCGTATTGCTCAGCATGTAGTGGTGCAAATTTTTGGTAGCAAACACCACTGCCAAGCATAGCTTCTCAACGTATGCATAGTTAAGTTCATAACTGACCAGGGTGCGGCTAAGATAGTAAGTAGCCTATTCTTTGTGTAGTTCATTTTTCTAGGCTAGCATGGCGCCCAGTGCCACCTCAGTAGCTGAGATGTATAAGTAGAATGACACTCCTGGTCTAGGTGGTGATAATACTGGCGGTGAAGCCAAGTATTGTTTGATGTCATCGAAGGTTGATTGGCACTCGTCATCCCAGTGAAATGCTACCCCCTTGTGCAATAATTTATTCATGGGTCAGCACTTGTCAGATAGTTGCGCTATGAAGCGCTTGATTGACGTGACCTTTCCCTGTAGGCTTTTGAGCTGCTTGATGGTAGTTGGGGGAAGCATTTCAAGGATTGCCTTGACTTTGTTTGGATCCACCTCGATTCCTCATTTTGAGACTATGAAACCCAAGAGTTTTCCAGATGTGACACCAAATACGCACTTCTTGGGGTTTAGTCTGACTTTGTGTTCGATGAGGCGATCAAGGATCTTGCTTAGGTCATCGAGATGATCTGGGCGCAAAAGAGATTTGGCCAACAAATCATCCATGTAATCTTCCAAAGTTTTATGCATGTGATCATGGAAGATGTATGTCATGGCACGTTGGTAGGTGGCGCCAGCATTTTTAAGGCCAAAGGGCATGACCTTATAACAAAATGTCCCCCAAGGTGTTGTGAACGCCATTTTTAGTTGGTCCTTAGGATTGATACGAATATGATTGTATCCCAAGAAACCATCCATGAGGGAAAGCATTTCGTGGCCCATTGTAGCATCTACCAATGCGTCGATGCTAGGCAAGGGGAAATCATCCTTAGGACTCACTTTGTTTAGATCTCAAAAATTAGTGCATATGCGAATCCTCCCATTAGGATTTTTGATGGGCACCATGTTGGACAACCATGGTGGGTAATCCACGTAGATGACAAACTATGCATCCAATAACTTTTGCAATTCGTATTTGACCATTAAGGCCACTGTTGGGTGCATCTTACATAGTTTTTGCTTAACTGGCTTGATTTTCGGATCAAGCGTTAGATTATGCGTGACTAGCTATGGATCTAGCCCCGACATGTCTTTGTAGGACCATGCAAAAACCTCCTTCTTCTCTTTGAGAAGGGCAATGTAGTTGACTTGCTCTTCGGGGGATAGAATTACCCCCAACTTGATTATCTGTGGATTCATTGGATCAGAGCTGATGTCTACATCAGTCGTCTCCTCAACTGACATGTGGGATCCATCCTCCAACTAATGTGGAGTTGGGATCAAGTGGATATCAGTCACTGAATTCAGATCTGCATTAGGAACTTTGGGTCCCTCTTCAGCATGGAAGATATCCTGAGTTGGTCTTGGGGTGAAATGGAGCATCTCATCGAAATGCCAATACTCTGATGGGGATGGTGGTGAATTGACGTGATCCCAGTCTATGGCATCTATGTCTAGATACAATGACTATGCTGGATCGGTTGGATTGTGGATGGGGGTGGTTAAGTCAATGGAGATCATGTTGATGAAATGATTTTGGTCTCCATTACCACGGGTGTGGTGACTCGAACTTCCTTGGTGATCTTTGTGCTCTGGATCTGGCTCTGGAGGTATTGGCACGAATGGATCGGCCCTATGTGTGGATAGAAGGACAGGGTCTACCCTTGGAACTGATAACTCTATAGGGTCTCTAGGTGGAAGGTGCTCTCTGTATGCCCAAAGTGGTGGATGCAATAGTTGGTCTAACTGTGCTGGGTTTAGGTGCCACCTATGCCTTGGCCCCATGTGTAGTTGTTCAAACATGTCATCAATGTCCATGGGGTATTTTTGTTGTCGCATATGATTGAGATAGGCCATCTTAGTTTCATATTCATAATCACTATCGAAGATCCAAAGGCCTTCATTGGTTCCAACAACTATTTATGACATGTGAGGCTCATCCTGCTCGAGCAAATTGATATGGTCCCATCGGGGTTGTTCCGCTCTCTACGGGGGGACCTAATTTTCTTGAGGTGGCACTTGCTCGATTGGAGCATCCAAAGGGAACATTGCCAAGAGGCTTTCTTGATAGTCATCCATGGGGGTCACTTGTGAGTGATTGCTATCCGATTCGAAAGGGTCCCATGGTGCTATCTCATATTCTGACTTGTCTTCTGAAGATCCTTCCTGACCTTGTCTATATCCCCTTTGTAGGTGAGTTCTCGAACTTTCTCCTTTCTCGGTTAAAGGGAAGGGGTTGTTGAGGTCAACAAGGTTGGTTGTCAACAATGGGAGGTAATCCCCCAATGTGTATGTTGTGTTAGGGTTGGAATATGGATCTAATGCCAACCCATCCTTGTTGCCTATCCCTAGGCCTTGCATGTTCTCTACCAAGATGTCCAAGGGCAGGGGGTGGTTGAACCCTACTCCTGATTTGTCGTATGGCATATGATATCTTGGTTGGCAAATAACGCACACTCCTTGCTCATATCTGCCCAACCCATATCCATGCCAATTGCATTGGCCAAGATATCTCAAAGCGAAGTCTAGGTTGGACAAATAGTTGATGTCTTCAGTAAAAGGCTCTTCATCTTCTTCTTCTTGCATGTAAGGCTCAATGCCATTATCAAGGCCCCCATATACGAAGTTTGTTTGGTTTAGTGGGTAGCCTAGAGGAACAATAGTGCCTATGGGGAGGCGAGGTCTCCCCATGTCCTGCATGGACTCAAGTGTGGGTGTTGCTACAATGTTTCACACCAGATACTCCCCCAGGCCCGTTTTGGCCATCTCAACGGTGATTGTTGGCGGTTGAGGGGGAGGGAATGGGAGTTATATTTGAGTCCACTCCATGTTAGGTGAACTAGGCATCTCGACTTCCATTTGACAATACATCTCTTCAATAGAGATGGTTGAGACCAATGGCGGTGCCTCTTCTAGGGGTTTCTTCCCGTTGTCCTTCGATGTGGCTACCGTAGGTGGCATCATTGGTGAAGGACCAGATGATGAAGATGGACCCAACTGGGGATTTGATGGACTTAACAGTGGGGATGTATGCAGAATTAGACCCTATTTAGATGGATTCAACTAAAAATCTAGATGTGTTGATGGAAGGGTCAATTGCGGCATTAGCTACACCACAATGAAATACTTGAAGGGTTCTAAGTCTATCGAGACTACATGTACCTGCCCTTTGAATGTATACTTTAAGCATTGGTGGGCTATTGAAGGGACACACTTCATGTCCCTAATCCATGGCCGACCCAAAAAAATGTTATAAGCCATCTCACCCTCCAAGATGTGGCATAATGTAGGAATAATCTTTTGTCCCACTTGGATGGGTAGGACAATTGTGCCAACTATAGAGCATATTGCATCATTTAATGCTCGCAAAGTGTAGGTGGAGGCCACGATGTGAGATGTTGACAACTTCAGATGTTTCAATGCCACTGTTGTAATGTTATTACTGGACGAGCCAATGTCCACCAACACCCTCTTATAGGAAATCCCGTTGACCCATGCAATGACGTGCAGGGATGGATCTGCCATGTCACCAGTCACTGATTTCAATTCATCCTATCTAAAGGTGATGACTGGTTCGGTGCACCACTTGACATGCCCCATAAAGTTATTGAAAGAGTTTGCTTCATGGGCTTGCAACTCGATGGCTTTAAGTATCTCCATTAGAGCCTCCCGATGGGGTCATGATTGTTGTATGAGCTCGTAAATGGAGAGCCTAGCCGATGTGGTCTTCAAACTCTGGGTGAGTTTGATCCGAATTGTGGCCACTGGTCTAGGCAGAGGAGGTTGCGTAGGGTGCTATTGTGGTTGTGACATTGTTGGCAACTCCCCTATAGCTGCCACGGGGGCAGATGTGCTTGGGTACCTTTTGTTTCGAGTCATTATACTGATCATTCCTACATACCCCTACATGGGGCAGTTGTGTCACCTCATTGACTTGAAGGGTTTTTGCCTGTGTTTCATGGGCAGACAGGGGGTATTTGAATACTCCCATATGTTGATTGTTTGGCGCTACGGGGTTGTCCACCGCTAGCATCTTGTTGTCTATTAGGTCTTGCACCAAGCCTTTAAACTTCCAACATGCATTAAGATCATGTCCTTTCTATCGGTGAAACCTACAGTACAATTCTTCCCTATAGCCCTTAGATTTTGGAGCGTTGGGGTCGACAGGTCGAGTCTCTGGAAGGTTTATCAAGTTTGCTACTGACAAGCGATCAAATAGGGATTTTTTAGATTTGGTGTACTTTGTGAATTGTCGCCTAGGGCGACATTGTTGATTTTGCTCTCATTGATGGTTTTCCCTTTCATAATTGTCAAGAGGGACCGCCTGATAGTTAGCCTTTGGGGGCTGTGTTGCTTGTATAGGCTTAGGTATGTTTATAGCAACCTGATTGACCATAGGAGTTAAGTGGCAGATCTGAGCTACCATCTGTCAAGGTTTGACATTTTACCCATCAAACCTGCTATTCGTCCCACCTAGGGGTGAATGCTACTAATCGTCCCTAGGTGGAACGAATACCAGTTTATAATCGTCCTTGGGTGGAACGAATAAGGAGAAGAGTGCTTGAAAGGTGCCAAATTGACCTCTGACCTTCCAAAACTACTGTGAGAGTGGTTAGGACCACTGTTTAACCTTTGGGGGTTGTGTATACCAATGCGATCAGTGTTTGTAGCCACATAATCGGATTGGTGCTGTTTTGGTGTCTACAGATGCCCCTTTTTGGGATGCGTTGTGCGTGGTGTAGTGCTGAGTAAAAATAGATAACCAAAGCACTAATTATTAGGGTTTCTTAGTAACCTAACCAAATTTGGATGCCCCAAGTATGGAACGTGCATGCATTCTTGAATCCTTGCTTTTGACGAGTTAAGGAACTTAATTCAAGTGTTAACCTTGTTTGGTGAGGTGTTACTTGATCTTGGATATTGATCAGTCATGAATAGGCAAAAGGTGCAACGTTTTGTCTATGGGAACCTTGATTTCATGATTCACAAATGCAAAGTGTTTGATCAACTTGTGATTATTACTTTTTTGCTGCCCCAAGCAGGGGCGTGATTGTCTTTGTCAATGATTCTTTGAATGCATGCCATTTCCTTGATTGGGTGTGTATTTGTTGATTGATGACTAAGTGTGACTACCCCCTCAAGCAATGAATCGATGAGGGAATGACCTACATGAGAAAAGTGATGAGTCACTTGACCCAAGATGACTTGTGTAAGGGTGCCTTCAGTTGTTTTCCGTTGAATGCTTATGCAGTTTCCCAACATTTAGACCTATTTTTGGTGGGTTGGAACCCTTTTTGTGACGTATTTTGGAGCTAAAATTGTCGAGAATCCATCCTCCCCTGGAGGGGTCCGGCTATGGTAGCCTTCTTAGGGAGTAGGATAGTGACAATTTATGACCCCAATGTTTGGTTTGGATTCAAATAAGGTCAGGCGCGAAGGCACCTTCGTTCGACAATGTTATTGCTATTTTTGGTGGGTTGTGACCCTGTTTGGGATGCTGTTTGGGGATGAAATTCTCGAAAATTCGTCTTCCCGTGGAGCGGTCCGGATATGATAGCCTTCTTAGGGAGTAGAATAGTGAGGATTTGTTACCCCAACGCTGGTTTTGCATGCCAAGAATCATAGGTGTAAAATCCCCTTTGTTTGGCAAGTTTATTGCTATTTTTTTGTGCAATTTGGTGCAGTTTTTGCTGTTTTTGAAATTCTTGCTCTGTAATCATCCCAAGGTGGGACAAATACCAGTTTTGTAATTGTTCTAGGGTGGGATGAGTGCTAACTAGAGAAATCATCCCAAGGTGGAATTATTATAGGCCTAAAAGCGTATTTAAGGGCCAAACTAGGGTTTGGGCTCATTTGCAACTTGTTTTTTTGGCAATTTGGAGTTGTGAGGAGGAGGTCAAGTCTGCGAAGCGAAGTATTGCCAAATTTTTTGGACACCATGAGTTCACGAATCGGATCAAGTGGCAAAGCCGAAGCGAGACTAGTGAGTGCTCATTCTCTTTTATTTAGCTATTTTATTTGACAGTTTTAAAATCGCACTTGTTTTCTTTTGTATTTTGTTTTTCGATTTAAAAATGAAAACCCTAGTTAAATGTTTGTTGTTTGTGTGAATTTGTGTTTTGTTGTAAGATTGAAAACTTAACTTAAAAAAATGTTTGATGTTGTTTTCTATTTTTTTATCATTTTTAGACTAAGGTTAAACCCTAGGAACTGAAAACTGTTGTTATTGTGTGTTGTATTTTTCAGTTTTACAGTAAAATGAAAACCATAGGTTAAAGTGTTATTTTTATTTAACTAGGGTTAGAAACCCTAGTTGTTATTTGGGTTGATTTTTTTGTAGTTTAAACTAGAATTATAAACCCTAGGTGAAATTTTGAATTTTGTTTTTTGTTTTATTTGTCAGTTTGATACTAAAGTTAAAAACCCTAGGTACTGACAAATTGTTTTTGGATTTTTTTTTATTTTGTTTTTATTTATCAGTTTGATACTAGAGTTAAAAACCCTAGGTACTAACAAATTGGTATTTGTTGTTTTTTGTTTTTTATTATTTATCAGTTTAATGTACTGACAAATGTGTTTTTTTTTTTGGAATTTTTTTGTCCTTTTTTGTTATTTATCAGTTTGATGTACGGACAAATGTGTTTTTGAATGTTTTGGATTTTTTTTTCTTTTTTTGTTATTTATCAGTTTGATGTACTGAAAAATGTGTTTTTGAATGTTTTGTATTTTTTTTGTTATTTTATCAGTTTGATGTATTGACAAATGTGTTTTTTTGGAATTTTTTTGTCTTTTTGTTTTTGTGGTTTTTTGTTTACACTAGAGTTTAAAAAAAAAACCTAGGTTAAATGTTTGTTGTTATTTTTATTTTTTTTTAAGTTTGAACTAGAGTTAAAAAACCCTAGGTTAAAATGTTTGTGATTTGTTTGTCTGTACAGTGTTGTTACTGTTGTTGTACAGTTTGTATTGATTTGTACAATTTGTATACATTACTGTATATTTTTTTAGTGCTATACAATTTTGTTTTGTTTTTGTTGTCATGTTTTAATGTTTTTGATTTATTTTCTTTTGCAGGTTGTGAAGAGTCGATACCGTGTGCCGATGGTGTTCTCTGAAGTGCGAGAGGCGCTGACTGTGGTTGACTGGGCGTGGCTTGATGCCCTTGGGCTCAAGCAAGTGACTCGGCTAGAGCCTATGGTGGGGGATCGGGCCTATCTGATGGCCCTGATCAACTTGTGGGATCCCTAGACTAATGCATTTCATCTCCCAATAGGGGAGATGACGGTTACTCTAGAGGTGGTTTATCAGATTTTGCAGATTTTGATAGACGGGATTTCGATTTGGACTACACCACATGATCAGTGGATGGCTGTGCTAACACGATGCTTTGGGCATGGGGCGGAGATGGGGGTGGATAGTCCAATGGAGAGGGCAGAGGGGGATTTCTTGATTGGCGATATTTTGGTACGGTGGTGGCTAGAGAGGGGTGTGTTGGGGGTGAGGCATGCATTACTGATGACCCTCATCTCCAACATGCTGTTGCTTGACTCTTCAGGTGCAAGGTTCCCATGGAACCTACTGGAGGTAGTGTTCAAATTGGTCGAGTGTCTAATGGAGGCACCCTTGATTATGCGATGAGGATAGATGCTTCTAGCATAACTTTATGATGAGCTGTACGAGGTTTGTTTTCGAAGGCAAAAGGGGATTGGGTGCAGCTACCTATGGGGTTGGCAGCACATAATTATGGATCGACCATAGGGTTTGCCATGGACTACTTTGGAAGATATGGTGGATAGGGAGATAGGGTACGCGATTCTATGGTGGCAGTCTAAGGAGCAAGGGTAGATTCGATGATGGGCAAGTGTCGTAGGGCACTATGTCGATGCCTTCGCTCGGCTTACTCTAGGGGAGGTATTCTGGAACCTGTATTAGGACTGTCCAGCCTGGCCTAATGTTGGAGAGTGGCTCCGATGGGTGTGCAAGAGGAGATGGCTGATCGAGTGACACGATACTAAGAAGGAGTATTTCTCGTACGTTCGGGTGATGCGACAGTTTGGGGTGCACTAGGGGTTTCCTGGCGAGCCTTTGATCTATCGATGTCAAGGTGACGAGAGGACTCTGACCTAGCTGATCATCTAGCCGCTTGGGGAGGAGTCAGATGCAGTGATTGTCATCCTTGATGTGGACAATGTTGAGGTGACCGCTGAGTACGACTAGTGGTGGACGCTGTAGCAATGGCGAGGTGAGGAGACTCTAGGAGGTCCATAGGTGGCAATAACAGGTGGTGAGGGTGCAGAGGTATCAAGAGAGGGTTGGGGGGTTCCGCTTGAGGATGCAGACATGGTGGAGGTTGACAGCTTTATGGGGGATGATTTTGGGATTTTGGAGCTGTCAGACATGCAGGACGTCCTAGAGCAGTGGGTGCCAAAGCAGCTTGTCATCCTGAATATGTCGATTCCTTAGGCATTCCTAGAGTATGTGGAGGTGAGGCATCATGCTGAGATAGCATGAATGGAGGATCTACTTCAAAGACAGGATGAGGAGCTCGGGGATGTTCTACAGGAGAGGGATCTCTTGTAGACTCAGTTGGCAAAGCGAGAGAATGCATTGGCTACATACCATCAGTGGGATGGGGACACAGATGCTTCATGGGAGAGGGATATCCTGCTAACTCAGTTGGCATAGTGTGATGATGTAGTGGCTGTGTACCATCGATGGAAGGCAGATTGGTTTAGGCATCGGATGGAGTTGGAGGCAGAGATTATAAACCTTGGTGGACGATTACCTGAGCTCCCTGGAGGTGGATCTTCGTGTCGAATGAGAGAAATTGATACTAAGCAGTCAACATATTCTCGTTGTAGGTGGTTGGATGAGGGGGGGCTAGTGGGTGTGATGTGAGGGCTAGCAGCAGCTGCCCTGAGAGGTCCCATAGGACCCACATCATGGGGGGTAGTTCTTGTCGCACCGATACTACATGATCATGGTGGTTGACGCCCTAGGCTTGGGGGTTTTTGAGTTTTTGATGTGATTTGCGAGGTCAGAGGACCGACTTATTGTAGCCTATGGGCATTTTGATGATATATATATATACATGACTTTTCTTTGTGTTTATACACTTTGTTATGGTTTGATTTTATGCACATGTATTTACATTGATGTATGCATATGTTATTGTGAATGCAATGTTTCTAATTATTTGATGTATGCATATGGAATGGATGAAATGATTTGTTGATAACTTGTCGATGGCACCGTAGACTGTATAGGATTTACTAACTTGTTGTACTATGTGGTTGCGTTGTGGATGTCTTTGCATGTGATAATTTTGGTTTTGTGTTTTTCATATTTTTTGATGGTGATGTAAGTAATAAAATGTACCAATTGTTTTAAAAATGTAGTTAAGGTTTTTCTAAGATTCAGATGTTTTAATTAACTAGCCAAGGCTGTACATTTATCTCACAAGACTTTTGAACAAGGTACAAATCAGACTTGAGTTTGACCAAGTTATTTCACATCCCTGTGTGTGCAATTGAGTTCGTTTATGTGATATTTGTTAGGATACCATCAGTGCCAAATAGGTTGTCAACCAAACCTATACTAAGGATCACCTAATTAGCTCCACTAACTTCATTATTGTATTTAGAAAGATTAATCCATGGGACAATCTAAGGGACCATAAGCTAGCTCATCCACATGCAAACATTGGTCTGCTCACACGCAAAGCTAATGTGATAGACATATCGTCATGCATTTAGGATACCACCATTGTCAGGTAGGTTGTCCACAAAACCTATAATGAGGATCACCTAGATGGTGTTTCGAATGCTGAGAATTCCAAGGATTCAAGCTCAAGTGTTATTCAGTTGCTCAACTTGTTGGGAAACTTGCTGTCATGCATAGTGATAAAAATCACTGTTTATTTTTCTTTCTTTTTTTTTTCTTTTTGAGCAAGGGATTTGAATACTGGTGATAACCACTATTATTAGGTTGCAAAGTTGAGCTCGTAGGATTTTGGATTATGAATGTCTTTGATACTTTTGGCCTTGGGGATGAATACCCATCCTGTTCAGGGACGTGTATTATGAATCCTTACGACTTTGGGGACGAAATGGGATTAGGAATATTATTATGTGAGGGCATTGATATTTTAGGCCATGGGGATGACTACCCATCCTTGTCAGGGGTGTGTAGTACGAATCCTTACAACTTTGGGGACCAAAGGTGTTTTGGGGATATGATTGATAGTGGTGAAAACCACTATTTATTATGGGGGATGGATGTGGAAGAGCTTGTAATTTTGTCAATTCTTAGCATTCTTGAACCATTCACATAGGGGGATGAACAGGCTAACCTTTCACCTATGGTACCCTAGACTGCTTTGTAGGTTTCTCTTGCATTCACACAACTTGGGAATTTTTTTGACGTGTTTTAACTTGTGTTGGGATGCTACGTAACAAGGTTGATTCAAGTAAAACTCTACCTATGTAAAATTTGTTTGAATTTGTACAGTTCTTGGCTAGAAATCTAATAACAGCTGAGTGATGAAAACCCTAGATGTCTTAGAAGACAACTGACTATGATATGGTGCAAAATGTGAATGACATTTATTTTTGATGGACTGTTGACAAAGTGGAAATATGTGGAGATTGATGGAATTACCCATGATTACAGTCTATGGTGCGTTGGGCCCGTATGATCAACAAATATGTAAACATATGTATGGGATGCCTAATGCAGCTATTATTTTTGTGTTTTAGGTTGATTTATTTTTGTGAGTATTTTGAGTATGCATGAAAATGATATGCAGATTTTTGTTATTTTTTGATGATTTTATTGTTTTTGAGTTTTCTTTATGGTTGGTTCATTTCGCGTGAGGGCGGACCAAGTGATTCTTTCGAATCCTTGGAGGTTTTGACCAAAGGGATTATGGGCACCTTTGGGTCATTTTAGAGTTGACCAAGCGATTGCGGGAATCCTTGGAGCTTTTTGGTTTGACCAAAGGGTTTGTGGATACCTTTGGGGCATTTTGGGATTGACCAAGCGATTATGGGGATCCTTGGAGCTTTTTGGTTTGACCAAGTGATTGTAGGAATCCTTGGAGATTTTGGTTTGACCAAAGGGTTTGTGGACACCTTTGGGGAATTTTAGGGGTTGACCAAGCGATTACGGGAATCCTTGGAGCTTTTTGGTTTGACCAAAGGGTTTATGGATACCTTTGGGGCGTTTGGTTTGACCAAAGGGTTTGTGGATACATTTGGGGCATTTTTAGGGGTTGACCAAGTGATTACGGGAATCCTTGGAGCTTTTTTGTTTGACCAAAGTCTTGGTGGATGCCTTTGGGGCGTTTTGGGATTGACCAAGCGATAATGGGAATCTTGGAGCTTTTGGTTTGACCAAAGGGTTTGTGGACACCTTTGGGGCATTTTAGGGGTTGACCAAGCGATTGGGGGATCCTTGGAGCTTTTTGGTTTGACCAAGCGATTGTAGGAATCCTTGGAGCTTTAGGGGTGGGCTATGGCTATCTAAATGTGGAATGGCCTCAAATGACTGATGTTCAAGGGTTCTAGTTCCTTGATTCCTTCAAGAGAGGTGAGCCGGTATGTTCCAGGTCCTATTTTACTATCAATTACATAGGGACCTAACTAGTTTACCATGAATTTATCCCTTAGATGGGGCAACAAGTTAGAATTTTGTTGGTTCTCTTTTAAGACCAAGTCACCAACCTGAAAGTCCCTCAGGTGAACTTTCATGTTGTATGCTTTCTTAAGTCACTCTTGATAGATACGTAAATTCTCGAGAGCACTGACGCGTCGTTCGTAGAGCAACGTAAGTTGGTCTAACCGAGCCTACCATGCAGTGTCATCATAGATGAACTCTTGCATTGATATATGTAGGGAAGGTATTTCCAACTCAAGAGACATGACTGCATTAGAGCCATACACCAGCGAAAATGGAGTTGCCCTAGTGGGCATCCGAATGCTAGTACGATAAGCCCATAGGGCAAGCGGGATTTGAATTTGCAAATCCTTGTGACTATCTATGATCATCTTTTTGAGGATTGCAACTAGCGTTTTGTTTAACGCCTCTGCTTGCCCATTTGCCTACGGATAATAGGGTGTCAAAAAACTGTGCTAAATTTTGTACTTTGTGGTAAAAGCACGCACATCTTTGTTCTTGAATGATGTCCCATTATTCGAGATTATCTTGGATGGAATACCAAAAAGACATATGATGTTATGCAAAATGAACTTCGAAATGCGGGTTCCAGTCATAGAGGTAAGCGGAATTGCTTCCACCCACTTGGTGAAGTACTCTGTGGCCATTATGATGAACGTGTGATGGCCTGACAACATAGGGAAGATCTTTTTGATTAGATCTAAGCACCACTATGAGAACGGCCAAGCCGATTGAATCAGTTTCAAGGCCTAAGAAGGTATGTGTGTCAAATTAGCATGGTGTTGACACTTCACGCACTTCCTTACATACGCGCAACAATATCGCTCTAAATATGGCCAATAATAGCCCATGTGGAGAATGTGCTTTGTGATGGCCATACCACTAAAGTGGCCACCGCATGTACCATCGTGCGCTTGGGTGATCGCCCAAGTGGACTCCTGTTGGTCCAAGCAACGAAGGAGGATTCCTTCGTAGCTATGATGGTACAAAATGTCTCCTAGCAAGACATGTTTTTCCACCTTCTGTTTGAATGCTTTTTTTGTGACTTGTGTCAATCCAAGTGGGAGGTTACCTATCTTGAGGTAGTCCCTTATGGGTGTGTACCAATCTTGCTGATCAGAAACCTCGATGGTATGAATAGCCAATCCCTCTTAAATTTTGTCCCTAACAAAGGCTGAGCAGGACAAAACCTGTAAGAATAGCATGGTGTTGCTATTAAGAGGGGTTGGGGAGAACAATGACCCCCAGTTGGCATGATTCACACAATCGTGGATTCAAGAGAACCTATCCTGAGATGGTTCAATTTGGATCAGGTGGATTCCTGGTGTTAGGTCAGAGCTTGCACGCTCCATCATGGATTTCAATAATGTTTTGACTTGAATGGTTGTCATTTCACTAGAAGGGTCTTATGGGATTAGTGACCCCAAAGAGTCCATAGTATCCACAAAATGATTTGATGATCAAGGGAGTGCCTCGATTTCGTACCATTCAAGCTTTACCAGGAATTTTTCCACAATGGCTTTGTAGGCCTACAGAACTGGGCATTTACATTGGAATACCCCTTTAACTTGGTTGACAATTAACAGCGAATCACCAAATATGTTTAAGCGTTTGATGTTCATGGTGATTTTTGTCTGAAGACCTATGAGCAAGGCTTCGTATTCAGCATTATTTTTGGTGCATAGGAAATATAATTTAAATGATAGAGGCATTGGAGCCCCTTGCGGTATAATGAATATGATTCCCACACCACCCCCTTGCTTACATTTAGAACCATCAAAAACTAGGGTTATGTCGGCCTGTGGCTCAGGCTCATCAGAATCTGGCGATTCTGAGACATGGAAGACCCCATCATCAGGTAGATCTACGGTCAGAGGTTGATCGTCTTTGAGAGGAGTCTCTGCTAGTTGATCGGTGATGACTTGACCTTTGATGGACTTTTGTCCAATGAATTTGAGGTCAAACTCCATCAACAACATGATCCATTTTATCGTGTGGCTACTATGATAAGTATGACTCATCATGTACCACAATGGATTCTCCTTAGACACAACATACATCGTATTGCTCAGCATGTAGTGGTGCAACTTTTTGGTAGCAAACACCATTGCCAAGCATAGATTCTCAACGTATGCATAGTTAAGTTCATAACTAACCAGGGTGCGGCTAAGATAGTAAGCAACCTATTCTTTGTGTAGTTCAATTTTCTAGGCTAGCATGGTGCCCAGTGCCACCTCAGTAGCTGAGATGTATAAGTAGAATGAAACTCTTGGTCTAGGTGGTGATAATACTAGCAGTGAAGCCAAGTATTGTTTGATGTCATCGAAGGTTGACTAGCACTCGTCATCCTAGTGAAATACTACCCCCTTGTGCAATAATTTATTCATGGGTCTACACTTGTCAGATAGTTGCACTATGAAGTGCTTGATTGACGCGACCTTTCCTTGTAGGCTTTTGAGCTGCTTGATGGTAGTTGGGGGAAGCATTTCAAGGATTGCCTTGACTTTGTTTGGATCCACCTTGATTCCTCATTTTGAGACTATGAAACCCAAGAGTTTTCCAGATGTGACACCAAATACGTACTTCTTGGGGTTTAGTCTGACTCTGTGTTCGATGAGGCAATCAAGGATCTTGCTTAGGTCATCAAGATGATCTGGGCGCAAAAGAGATTTGGCCAACAAATCATCCATGTAATTTTCCAAATTTTTATGCATGTGATCGTGGAAGATGTATGTCATGGCATGTTGGTAGGTGGCACCAACATTTTTAAGGCCAAAGGGCATGACATTATAACAAAATGTCCCCCAAGGCATTGTGAACACCGTTTTTAGTTGGTCCTTAGGATTGATACAAATATGATTATATCCTGAGAAACCATCCATGAGGGAAAGCATTTCATGGCCCGTTGTAGCATCTACCAATGCGTCGATGCTAGGCAAGGGGAAATCATCCTTAGGACTCACTTTGTTTAGATCTCGAAAATCAATGCATATGCGAATCCTCCCATTAGGATTTTTGACAGGCACCATGTTGGACAACCATGGTGGGTAATCCATGTAGATGACAAACTATGCATCCAACAACTTTTACAATTTGTCTTTGACCATTAATGCCACTATTAGGTGCATCTTACATAGTTTTTGCTTAACTAGCTTGATTGTCGGATCAAGCGTTAGATTATGCGTGACTAGCTACGGATCTAGCCCCGACATGTCTTTGTAGGACCATGCAAAAACCTTCTTCTTCTCTTTGAGAAGGGCAATGTAGTTGACTTGCTCTTTGGGGGATAGACTTACCCCCAGCTTGATTATCTATGGATTCATTGGATCAGAGTTGATGTCTACATCAGTCGTCTCCTCAACTAACATGTGGGATCCATCCTCCAACTAATGTGGAGTTGGGATCAAGTGGATATCAGTCACTGAATTTAGATCTGCATTAGGAACTTTAGGTCCCTCTTCAACATGGAAGATATCCTGAGTTTGTCCTGGGTGGAAATGGAGCATCTCATCGAAAGGCCAATACTCTAATGGGGATGGTGGTGAATTGACGCGATCCCAGTCTATGGCATCTATATCTAGATACAATGACCGTGATGGATCGGCTAGATTGTGGATGGGGGTGGTTAAGTCAATGGAGATCATGTTGATGAAATGATTTTGGTCTCCATTACTACAGGTGTGGTGACTCGAACTTCCTTTGTGATCTCTGTGCTCTGGATCTAGCTCTGGAGGTATTAGCACGAATGGATTGGCCCTATGAGCGGATAAAATGATAAGGTCTACCCTTGGAACTGAAAACTCTATAGGGTCTCTAGGCGGAAGGTGCTCTATGTACACCTGAAGTGGCGGGTGCAGTAGTTGGTCTAACTGTGCTGGGCTTAGGTGCCACCTATGCCTGGGCCCCATGTGTAGTTGTTCAAACATGTCATCAATGTCCATGGGGTATTTTTGTTGTCGCATATGATTGAGATAGGCCATCTTAGTTTCATATTCATAATCACTATCGAAGATCCAAAGGCCTTCGTTGGTTCCAACAACTATTTGTGACATGTGAAGCTCATCCTGCTTGAGCAAATTGATATGGTCCCATCGGGGTTGGTCTGCTCTCTATGGGGGGACCTAATTTTCTTGAGGTGGCACTTTCTCTATTGGAGCATCCAAAGGGAACATTGCCAAGAGGATTTCTTGATAGTCATCCATGGGGGTCACTTGTGAGTGATTGCTATCCAATTCGAAAGGGTCCCATGGTGCTATCTCATATTCTGACTCGTCTTCTGAAGATCCTTCCTGACCTTTTCTATATCCCCTTTGTAAGTAAGTTCTCGAAATTTATTCTTTCTCGGTTAAAGTGAAGGGGTTTTTGAGGTCAACAAGGTTGGTTGTCAACAATGGGAGGTAATCCCCCAATGTGTATGTTGTGTTAGGGTTGGAATATGGATCTAATGCCAACCCATCCTTGTTGCCTATCCCTAGGCCTTGCATGTTCTCTACCAAGATGTCCAAGGGCAGGGGGTGGTTGAACCCTACTCCTAATTTTTCGTATGGAATCTGATATCTTGGTTGGCAAATAACACACACTCCTTGCTCATATCTGCCCAACCCATATCCATGCCAATTGCATTGGCCAAGATATCTCAAAGCGAAGTCTAGGTTGGACAAATAGTTGATGTCTTCAGTGAAAGGCTCTTCATCTTCTTCTTCTTGCATGTAAGGCTCAATGCCATTATCAAGGCCCCCATATATGAAGTTTGTTTGGTTTAACGGGTAGCCTAGAGGAACAATAGTGCCTATGGGGAGGCGAGGTCTCCCCATGTCCTGCATGGACTCAAGTGTGGGTGTTGCTACAATGTTTCGCACCAAATACTCCCCCAGGCCCGTTTTGGCCATCTCAACAGTGATTGTTGGTGGTTGAGGGGTAGGGAATGAGAGTTATTTTTGAGTCCACTCCATGTTAGGTGAACTAGGCATCTCGACTTCCATTCGACTACGCATCTCTTCGATAGAGATGGTTGAGACTGATGGCGGTGCCTCTTCTAGGGGTTTCTTCCCATTGTCCTTCAGTGTGGCTACCGTAGGTGGCATCATTGGTGAAGGACTAGATGACAAAGATGGACTCGACTGGGGATTTTTTGGACTTAACAGTGGGGATGTATGTAGAATCAGACCCTATTTAGATGGACTCAACTAAAAATCTAGATGTGTTGATGGAAGGGTCAATTGCGGTATTAGCTGCACTGCAATGAAATACTTGAAGGGTTCTAAGTCCGTCAAGACTACATGCACCTGCCCTTCGAATGTATACTTTAAGCATTGGTGGGCTATTGAAGGGACACACTTCATGTCCCTAATCCATGGCTGACCCAACAAAATGTTATAAGCCATCTCACCCTCCAAGATGTGGCATAATGTAGGAATAGTCTTTTGTCCCACTTGGATGGGTAAGACAATTGTGCCAACTATCGATCATATTGCATCATTTAATGCTCGCAAAGTGTATGTGGAGGCCATGATGTGAGATGCTGACAACTTCAGATGTTTCAATGCCACTGTTGTAATGATATTACTGGACGAGCCAATGTCCACCAACACCCTCTTATACGAAATCCCATTGACCCACGCAATGACGTGCAGGGATGGATCCGCCATGTCACCAGTCATTGATTTCAATTCATCCTATCTAAAGGTGATGACTGGTTCGGTGCACCACTTGACATGCCCCATAAAGTTTTTGAAATAGTTTGTTTCATGGGCCTACAACTCGATGGTTTTAAGTATCTCCATTAGAGCCTCTCGATGGGGTGATGATTGTTGTATGAGCTCGTAAATGGAGAGCCTAACCGACGTGGTCTTCAAACTCTAGGTGAGTTTGATCCGAATTGTGGCCACTGGTCTAGATGGAGGTGGTTGCGTAGGGTGATGTTGTGGTTGTGACATTGTTGGCAACTCCCCTATAGCTGCCACGGGGGCAGATGTGCTCGGGTACCTTTTTTTTCAAGTCATTATACTGATCATTCCTACATACCCCTACATGGGGCAGTTATGTGTCACCTCATTGACTTGAAGGGTTTTTTCCTGTGTTTCATGGGCAGGCAGGGGGTATTTGAATACTCCCATATGTTGATTGTTTGGTGCTACAAGGTTGTCCACCGCTAGCATCTTATTGTCTATTACGTCTTGCACCAAGCCTTTAAACTTCCAACATGCATTAAGATCATGTCCTTTCTATCGATGAAACCTACAGTACAATTATTCCCTATAGCCCTTAGGTTTTGGAGCGTTGGGGTCCACGGGTCGATTCTCTGGTAGGTTTATCAAGTTTTCTACTGACAAGCGATCAAATAGGGAGTCTTTAGACTTGGTGTACTTTGTGAATTGTCGCCTAGGGTGACGCTATTGATTTTGCTCTCATCGATGGTTTTCCCTTTCATAATTGTCAAGAGGGACCACCTGATAGTTAGCCTTTGGGGGCTGCGTTGCTTGTACAGGCTTAGGTATGTTTATAGCAACCTGATTGACCATAGGGGGTTTTGGTTGCGTGGTCCCTGTCTTGGTGTTTTTAGACCATTCTTTCTTCTTTGGCTTGGCAATCTCGCCATCCTGGATCTTGATCTCCTCAATGATTTTGGCTTGCGCCAGAGATTTCTCTAAAGTGGCATATTGCTACAGCTACAATAGCACAGAGATCGATCTCAAATAGCTCTTTGATAATATTTTGGTAAGGTCAAACATAGGAGGGAGGTAGGGAAAATTTGAAAGCAACGTCCTCCATAGATTCCCATAGGCCGCCATGGTTTCTTCCTCATACTGCCTGAGGTTGGCTAGGTCACTTAGTGATGCCTTCTTCTTGGTGTTGAAGGTGAAGCATTCGAGGAACGCATCCACTAGATGATCTAAGTTACTGATGTTGTGCTTTGGCAACTGAGTGAACCAATCCGAGGTAGGGCCTACGAACATGGTTATAAATGTTCTTAATAGCAAAGCATCATTGTCTTGAATGCAAAAACATTGGCTCAGGAATCTAGTCACGTGCTCTTGGGCATCCTCTTCCCATCTAAATATTGCCAACTAGGGCACTTTAAAGTGTTTAGGGTAAGGGGGTGTCGGTACCGACGGATGCACGGGGTGACTATGGAGTTGGCGTAAAGTGGGATTTTGGGGCCCAAAAGTCTTGGTCTCCATAGACTCTAAATGCTCTAGCAGCGCTTTATATGCATCAGAATATTTGATATCTTCCTCCTTAGTTTTCTCTTGTTGCATATTGCGGGGAACTTGAGGCCTATAGAGGGGTGGCAAGATAGCACCCCCTCTGCCTTGGTAGGGCATTTCATCCCACTCTTCTTCTTGCTCATACTCATCATAGGCTTCTTGAGGAGTTCTTGGGTGAGACCTATAAACATGGATGGGTGCCCACGGAGGGTGTCCATAATTATTTCTAGGAGTGGCTTCCCGCTCGGGTCGAGGAGGTCTCAGAGACAACACTTGGTAAGGTCGTGGAGACATGTCTCATACCAAGGGGTTGTGACTCTCATACGGCTCTGCCCTCTACGTGCGAGGGGTTGAAACCCTCTCAGGCATAGTGTTCTAGAGAAATTCATCTATCTAATATCAAATGCGCTCTTTGCTAAGGTGATATAGGTGCTCCAACTATTGTTGGTCTTGCTCAAGCTGCGTGATTTGCGCTTGGCGGGCGGCATGTTTGGCAAATGCCAAGTCGATTTGTTTTTTCATATTGAGTCTAGGAGGCCTAGATGCCTCTCCTACATATTTATCTCGGTTATGATGATCCGATATCTCTATAGGTCGCTTCCCTCTATCAAGGTTGGCGACATTCACCTGAGGCTCTAGCCTCAGTAGATGATCTTGATAGATAGTAGGTGCAAAGGCGCATTGCTCCTACGTTGTGTATTGCTCTTGAGGAATGTAATGGTCTTCCTTGCATTCCTTTTCATATATGTGAAAGGGGTGGGCAGAGTTGGCTCACCCTATCTGAAGAGAGTTGCATCAAAAGCTAATAGATTTTATTTCTTACTAACTCAACAAAATACTTGAGCATGTTCTCCAAATTGCAAACTTATTTTATACTATGTTTAGATTTAAACTCACCCTTAATAGATCAAAATTCTACTTGTCATTCATTTTGGTCATCCATTATAGATCCTTGATTCCTAGGGGTAGATTCATCATGGGGATATAGTACACTATCTATTGAATTTCTTTTGGATTCAATTTTATGTCTAGGGTGGTATGTAAATGGTTAATGAATAAATTTCAAGGGACTATTAAGGCATTAAGCTCCAAATATATTTCTTTGGCTAGGAAGAATTTGGGCCTAAAATAAAATATTTGTTGTCACTCATTATTTTACAAACCATATTGCTACCATTTAAGTTTGACTACTATTACCAAATTGTTGCATAAGTACCTTTCAACAAATGGTATAAATAAACTACCTTGAATTCCATATATTGGATATCTTGCATATATTAAATATATTGAACATGAAGGGTTCTAATTCATGGCAAAGTAGATGATATCACTCCATGGGATTGAGATCCATGGAATATCTTATTTAGACTTAGGTTAAAATCAATATTTGTTAATATCTCTTGATATTAGGTCTATAATAATAATAATAAGTTGATTAATGTATCTTAATTTAAAGTTGAAGGTTCCTTTCCATTCAAAGTAGTCTAGTTTGTGTAGGAAACAATGTTTAAATATCTATCATGAGATGGGATTTTCCTTTAAAACACGAGATTTCGAAAGTTGAAAAGAAACACTAAAGCTATGCAATGCAAAATGAAATGTAACAAGATTCCTAGAAATTTGAAATGCATGAAATAGGGAAAAGAGACAAATTGAGACGAAATGAAAGAAGTATAGAAAGCACAATCATTTTGATTTATACTCTCTCAATATTGGTTACAAAGACGTCTCCTGCCTTTTCATGGGCTAGGAGTGTTGACATGTTTTGGTTACAATAGTGACTAGTGATCCTCCTTCCGCATGCCCACATGCAAAATGGGCGGGCCAAAGTATTGCCACCATTGGTGTGAATGAATATTTGATCCTTGTTGCTCCTCCTGCATTCAAAGAAACAACAAAATCGTTAGTAGCACCTGTTGCAAAGATGAAACATTTGTTCTCTAAAAACAATGAAGGATGCATGCATGAAACTGAATAAAAGGATAAGTGAACTGAATCAAAACAGTCTGCAAATTTCATAGAAACAAGGGAACATCACCAGAAGGTCACTGCAAATGAAACAGTCAAGAAATTCCTCACCGATTTGAATTCACTCCGGGGCGGGACGGATTCGACTGTAATTCGTTCCGGGGTAGGACGAATTCACCTGCGACAAAGTGCCGAAGTGATATTGCCCCAAATGTCGCGTCTAGGGAGCTCCAAAAGACCTACAAACTTGGGGTTAGCTAATTGGAGGCATTTTGGGAAGACCCAGATGGTCGGATTTCCCCAATTTGGCCTCCATAAATGGGAATTTGATGCTGCTACCTGCAAGTTAGTGAGGACAACAAAAGCGATAAAACATGATAAGATTTGATCAAAGCATTATGAAATCAAAATTACAAGCTATTTAAGCAGCATAAGATGGAATGCAAAAATAAAAAAATGACAAAAAGAACAATCTGCCATGAATTCCCAATCATTCTTAAAAAAAGAAGATTAGGCTCGCAGATGGTGCGGGCGCCGAGGCGGGCCGCCCACCGTTGGAACCTGATTTCGGCACCAATCCACTTGGGATGGGCCCAAAATCTCTTGTAATGTGTTGTCGGTGAATTGGTAGATCGATGTGGTCAAGTGTCGGGTTTTGGATCTAGATTCACACTTCCAATAACCACCCAATGACCTCCCTTGCGAAAGAGATCAAGGATGTGGAAGAGGTGAATCAAAGGTAAAGCGTGGTATCAATTTGGCAACACTTCGTTGCTTAAAAATGCTTCCAACCTATCCTCTTTTGGGTGAGAAAGCTCACCATTTTATAGACCCAGGGGGTCTCTTTGGATGGGCATGCATGGGCGCCATGTGGCAGTCATGCCTTCCCAAGAGGGAGGAGATTCCTCCCTGACTTGGGCTTCCATGACTGCCCTTGTGATAGTCCTCTAACGTTCAATTTGCTCACCTACGCACGCATGCAAGGCAAGGAGCATTAATTAACTATCCTTGGCTGCCATTTGGCACAATTTCTCTTTTTTCCCGTTGAACCTGGAATTCGCCCTACCCTAGGAGCGAATTCAGAATTCGTCCCTGGGTGGGGCGAATCCCATTTTGAATTCGTCCTAGGGTGGGACGGATACTGAGCAAAGTGCCTGAATGTGCCAAATTGATCTTTGACCTTCCAAAATTGCTATAAAAGTGGTTAGGACCATTGTTTAACCTCTGAGGGCTGCCCTTGGGGCTATGTGTGTCAAAGCGATCAGTGTTTGCAGTCACATAATCGGATTGGTGTTGTTTTGGTGTCTACAGATGCCCCTTTTTGGAAAGCACTGTGGGTGATGCAGTGTTGAGCAAAAATAGATAACCAAAGCACTAATGATTAGGGTTTCTTGGTAACCTAACCAACTTTTGATGCCCCAAGCATGGAAAGGGCATGCATTCTTGAATCCTTGCTTCTAACGAGCGAAGGCACTCAATTCAAGTGTTAACCTTTTTTGGTGAGGTGTTACTTGACCTTGGACATTGATCGGTCATGAATAGGCAAAGGGCGCAACCTTTTGTCTATGAGAACCTTGAGTTCATGATTCACGAAATGCCAAGTGATTTGATCAGATTGTGATTATTTCTTGTTTACTACCCCAAGCAGGAGCGTAATTGTCTTTGTCAATGATTCTTTGAATGCATGCCATTTTCCTTAATTGGGTGTGTGCTTGTTGATTGGTGACTAAGTGTGACTACCCCCTCAAGCGATGAATCGATGAGGGAATGACCTTCATGAGAAAAGCGACGAGTCGCTTGACCCAAGATGACTTGTGCAAGGGTGCCCTTAGATGGTTTAGCATTAAGTGTGTGCAGTTTTTCGACATTTAGACCTATTTTTGGTGGGTGGTAACCCTTTTTGCGACGCTTTTTGGAGCTAAAATTGGCAAAAATCCATCCTCCCGTGGAGCGGTCCGGCTATGGTAGCCTTCTTAGGGAGTAGGATAGTGACAATTTGTGACCCCAACATCTATTTTGCATGCCCGGGATGTCAAGTGCAATAGCACTCTCATCGGGCAAGTTTATTAGCTATTTTAGTGCATTTTTGTTCAATTTTTGCTGTTTTTTGAAATTTTTGCCCTGAATTCGTCCCAGGGTGGGATGAATACCAGCTTAGAATTCATCCCAGGGTGGGACGAGTGCTAACCAGAGTGCTCGTCCCAGGGGGAATGAATATAAGCTCAAAAGGCCTATTTAAAGGCCAAAACTAGGGTTTGGGCTCATTTGCATCTGAATTTTCTTGCGATTTGGAGCTCTGGGAGGAGGAGGTTAATTCTGCAAAGCGAAGCGCTACCAAATTTCTCCCGACATCATGAGTGCACAAACCGGATCGAGCGGCAAAGCCGAAGCGAGACCAATAAGTGCTCCCTAGTGTTATTACTTTTGTTTAAAACTGCAAGTGTTTTGTTTAATTTTCTTTGTGATGATGTTTTTCAAAATTTAAAATTGAAACCCTAAAACTGAGCTAAACACAACCAAGACTTAGTGTACAACTAAATGACAAACGTAGTGAAAACCTAGGTAAAGAATTGTTATTTTTTTTAACTAAAACCCTAGGATAAACGAAATGTAAAACCCTAGTTCTTAGGTTGAGCTGGTCAGTTTTAAAACGTAGGTTAAAACCCTAGGTTTAAAACTGTTATTTTAATTTTATGTTGTTTGTGCAGACTTTTTAGACTTAGAATACCGAGATCCTATGACTGACAATAGGATCGACAAAATATTTATGTTTTTGTTAATTAATCAGTTTAGAGTTTAAAAACCCTAGGGCTAACAAATTATTTTTTTAATTTTTGTTTTGTTTTTGAATTTATTAGTTAGGATTAGAAACCCTAGGACTGACAAATTAATTTTTGTTTTTTAATTTTTGTTTTTTTTTTTTTTGTTTTGTTTTTAAATTTATCAGTTAGGATTAGAAACCCTAGGTCTGACAAATTAATTTTTGAATTTTGTTTTGTTTTGTTTTGGAATTTATCAGTTAGGATTAGAAACCCTAGGACTAACAAATTAATTTTTGTTGACTTTTGTTTTGTTTTTTTAATTTATCAGTTAGGATTAGAAACCCTAGGACAAAAATTAATTTTTGTTTGTTTGTTTTGTTTTTAATTTATGTAGGATTAAAACTAGGAACAAATTATTTTTTGTTTTTTGTTTTTGAATTTATCGGTTAGGATTAGAAACCTAGGATTGACAAATTATTTTGTTTGAATTTTTATGTTTGTTTTTGGCTGTACATTGGTAGGCAATGTTGTATATTCATGTTATTGTTGTACAATTTTTTTTTTCATGATTTTAATGTTTTTGAATTGTTTTCTTTTGTAGGTTGTTAAGAGCCGGTACCGTGTACCTATTGCTTTTGCTGAAGCGCAGGGAGCTTCTCGAGAGGATGTAGACATGGTGGAGGTGGAGGATGAGGATTTGGGGGTTCCAGATCAGCCGGAGATGCAGGACGTCCTAGAGCAGTGGGAGCCAGAGTAGGTTGTTGTCTTGGATTCGCCTATGCCTCAGGAAGGTTTGGAGGAGGTGGAGGTGAGGCTCAACGCTGAAATAGCACGATTGGAGGACCTACTATGGGTGCGATATGGGGAGCTAGGAGAGGCTTTGCAGGAGAGAGATCTCTTGCTAACTCAGTTGGCAGAGCGAGAGAGCATAGGGCAGCATCTCGTCGGTAGGAGGGGGATACCGATGCTACATGGGAGAGGGATCTCCTACGGGTGCAGCTAGCACAACATGACGATGCAGTAGTCTTACTATCGTCGGTGGGAGGTAGAGTGGGATCGACGAGAATCAGATTGGTGGTGGCATCGGCTGGAGATGGAGGGAGAGATTATCCACCTTGGTGGGCAAATACCTGAGCCTCCTAGAGGTGGATCATCGCATCGGACGAGGGGCAGTGATACTGAGCAGTAGCATCATCTCATCGTAGGCGACTGGATGAGGGAGGGGGTAGCAGGCGTGATGCGGGGGCTAGCAGTAGCTGCCCTGAGGGGTCCCATAGGACCCACACCATGGGGGGTAGTTCCCATCGCACCGATCCTGCATGATCATGGTGGCCGATGCCCTAGGCTTGGGGGTTTTTGGGTTTTTGGATTTTTTGTAGCGGGGTCCGAGGACCGGTTCATTGTAGCCTACGGGCATTTTTGATGATATATATAGATGACTTTATTTTGTTTATGCGAGTGATGATTTGATTTTATGCATGATGAGTGATGAGTATGGATGTATGCATGTTAATTTATTTTGATGGATGCATATGTTATGATGAATGCAAATGTTTTTGATGTATATGTGATATGCAAAATGGAATGGATGAATTGAATTTGTGTTGTTTGGTTAGGGCACCATAGACTATTTAGGACTTTGTGATTTTGTTTTTAGGCGATTGCTGTGGTAAATGACTTTGCATGTATACATGTGGTTTTTTTGTATTTTTTGATGGTAATGTGAGGATGAAAAGTAGCGTAGTTGGTTTAGAAATGTAGCTAAGGTTTTCTGAGACTCAAACGGTTTTAACTCACTAGCCATGACTATACTTTTATCTTACAAGACTTTTGAACAAGGTATGAATCGGACTTGTCTTTGACCAAGCTATTTCACATCCCTGTGTGTGCAATTGAGTTCATTTATGTGGTATTTGTCGGGATACCGCCAATGCTAGATAGGCTGTCAACCAAACCTATATTGAGGATCACCTAATTAGCTCCACTAACTCCTTTGTTGTATTTAGTCGGATTAATCTACGGTGCTATCTAGGATACCATAAGCTAGCTCATCCACATGCAAACATTGATCTGTACACGAGTTAATGTGACAGATATATCATCATGCGGGAGGTTTACCACCGGTGACCGATAGGCTATCCACCAAACCAGTGCCGAGGTTTGCCTCATGACCTATCGGAATGCTGAGAGTTCCAGGGATTCAAGTTCGACTCCCTTCTTTTCTTCAATTGTATTGGGATACTTGCTCGTTTGTAGTGATAAAAATCACTATTTATTTTTATATATTTTTCTTTTGAGCAAGGGATTTGGATTTCGAGTGATGAGAATCACTATTGTATGTGCCTTTTGATGTATGCACTCTGGTGGTGATGTCAAATTTTTGGAGTTTTGACGTTTTGCAAAATTTTGATGTTTGCAACTTTTTTTGAGAACTTGGGATTCTTGGGGAATTGGGTAGGGAAGATGCTTGTCCTTTTGCCAACTCTCAACATTCTTGGGGTCATTCGCATAGGGGGATGAGCAAGATAACCGTTTCGCTTATGGTGACCTGGATTACTGTGCAGGTTTCATCTTTCGTTCACACAACTTGGGAATTTTTATGTGTTTTAATTTGTGTTGGGATGCTACGTAACAAGGTGTGATCCAAGTAGAACTCTACCTTCGTAAAATCTATCTGACTTGGTACAGTACGTGGCTAGAAAGCAAAATGACGACTAAAAGATGAAAACTCTTGATACATTAGAAGACCACTGACTCTAGTGTGGTAAAAAGTAGTGAATGGCATTTTTTTTTTTTGGACTGCTTATAAAATGGAAAAATGTGGAACAAGATGGACTAGCAGAGTAATTACAGTCTATGGTGCCTTTGACCTGTATGACCACAAATATGCAATGTATGGGTGTGATGCTTAATGCAGCTACATATTTTTGTATTTTTGATGGATTGATTTTTGTGAATATGAAGATGAGATGCGAGAAGAGCTCTCTATTGATGAATTTGAGCATGCCTGGAAATGAGATGCAAATTTTTGTTGTTTTTGATGATTTTACTATTTTTGAATTTTCTTATTTTTTGACCAAGCGATTGTGGGAATCCTTGGAGCATTTTGGGATTGACCAAGCGATTGTAGGAATCCTTGGAGCATTTTGGGATTGACCAAGCGATTATAGGAATCCTTGGAGCATTTTGGGATTGACCAAGCGATTGTAGGAATCCTTGGAGCATTTTGGGATTGACCAAGCGATTGTAGGAATCCTTGGAGCATTTTGGGATTGACCAAGCGATTGTAGGAATCCTTGGAGCATTTTGGGATTGACCAAGCGATTGTAGGAATCCTTGGAGCATTTTGGGATATGGCTCTCTTAGATATGGAATGGTCGCAAATGACTGATGTTCAAGGGTTCTGTTTCCTTGATTCCATCAAGAGAGGCTAGCCGGTATGTCCCGGGTCCTATTTTGCTATCAATTACATATGGACCTAACCAATTTGCCGTGAACTTGTCCCTTAGGTGGGACGGCAAACTAGAGTTCTGTTGGTTTTCCTTCAAGACCAAATCACCAACCCGAAAGTCCCTCAGGTGAACTTTCATGTTGTAAGCTTTCTTAAGTCGCTCTTGATAGATACGTAAATGCTCGAGAGCATTAACGCGTCATTCTTCAAGCAACGTAAGCTGGTCTAATCGGGCCTACCGCGTAGCATCATCATCGATGAACTCTTGCATTGATATGCGTAGGGAAGGAATTTCCAACTCGAGAGGCATGACTGCCTCGGAGCCATACACGAGCGAAAATGGAGTTGCCCTAGTGGGCGTCCGAATGCTAGTGCGATAAGCCCACAGGGCAAGTGGGATTTGGATGTGCCAATCCTTATGACTGTCTGCGACCATATTTTTAAGGATGGCAACTAGCATTTTGTTTGATGCCTCTGCTTGCCCATTTGCCTACGGATAATAGGGTGTCGAAAAACTATGCTAAATTTTGTACTTTGTGGTCAAAGCACGCACGTCTTTGTTCTTGAATGACATCCCATTATCCGAGACTATTTTGGATGGAATACCAAAATGACATATGATGTTATGCAAAATGAACTCCACAATGCGGGGTCCTGTCGTAGAGGTAAGCGGAACTGCTTCCACCCATTTGGTGAAATACTCTGTGGCCATTATGATAAACGTGTGATAGCCTAATGACACAGGGGAGATCTTTCCAATTAGATCGAAGCCCCACTACAAAAATGGCCAAGCAGATCGGACTGTCTACAAGGCCTAGGAAGGTACATGCATCAAATTGGCATGATGTTGACACTTCACGCACTTCCTGACATATGCACAACAATCTCACTCTAAAGATGGCCAATAATAGCCCATGCAAAGAATGCACTTTGCGATGGCCATACCACTGAAGTGGCCACCACATGTACCATCATGCACTTGGGTGACTGCCCAAGTGGACTCTTGCTAGTCCAAGCAATGAAGGAGGATTCCTTCATAGCTACGATGGTACAAAATGTCTCCTATCAAGACATACTTAGCCGCTTTCTACTTGAATGCTCGTTTTGCGACATGCATCAATCCAAGCGGGAGATTACCTAACTTGAGGTAGTCTCTAATGGGTAAATACCAGTCCTGCTGATCGAAAGCCTCGACGGTATGAACAACCAATCCCTCTTGAAGTTCATCCCTAGCAAACGTTGAGCGGGAGAGAACTTGTAAGAATAGCGTTGTGTTGCTATTAATGGGAGTAGGGGAGAACAAGGACCCCCAGTTGGCATGTTTCAGACGATCGTGGATTCGAGAGAACTTATCCGAGGATGGTTCAATCTGGATCATGTGGATTCCTGGCGTCAAGTCAGAGCTTGCACGCTCCATCACGGATTGCGATAGGGTTTTGACTTGAATGGTTGTCATATCACCAGAAAGGTCTTGCGGGATTAGTGACCCCAAGGAGGCCATTGTGTCCGCAAAATGATTCGATGATCGAGGGAGTGCCTCGATGTCATACCACTCAAGTTTTGCCAAGAATTTGTCCACAAGGGCTTTATAAGCCTGTAGAACTGGGCATTTGCATTGGAATACCCCTTTGACTTGATTGACAATTAACAACGAATCACCAAAGATGTTCAGTCGTTTGATGTTCATGGCGATTGTTGTCTGAAGACCTATGAGCAAGGCTTCATACTCTACATTATTGTTGGTGCATGGGAAATTTAATTTAAATGACAGGGGCATTGGAGCACCCTACGGTGTGAAGAATACTATTCCTGCGCCACCACCTTGCTCACATTTAGAACCATCAAAAAATAGGGTTATGTCAGCCTGTGACTCAGGCTCATCAGAATCTGGCGATTCTGAGACATGGAAGACCCCATCATCGGGTAGTTCTATGACTAGAGGCTGATCGTCTTCGAGAGGAGCCTCTGCTAGTTGATCGGCTATGACCTGTCCTTTGATGGATTTTTGTCCAATAAACTCTATGTCAAATTCTGTCAACAACATGATCCATTTCGCCGTGCGACTACTATGATAAGTATGACTCATCATGTATCGCAATGGATTCTCCTTAGACACAACATACGTAGTGTTGCTCAGCATGTAGTGGCATAGCTTTTTGGTAGCAAACACCACTGCCAAGCAGAGTTTCTCGACGTATGCATAGTTAAGTTCATAACTGACCAGGGTGCGGCTAAGATAGTAAGTAGCCTATTCTTTGTGAAGTTCATTCTTCTAGGCTAGCATGGCGCCCAGTGCCACCTCAGTAGCTGAGATGTATAAGTAGAATGGCACTCCTGGTCTAGGTGGTGCCAATACTGGCGGTGAAGCCAAGTATCGTTTGATGTCATCAAAGGTTGATTGGCACTCGTCATCCCAGTGAAATGCTACCCCCTTGTGCAATAATTTGTTCATGGGTCGGCACTTGTCAGATAGCTGTGCTATGAAGCGCTTAATTGACGCGACCTTTCCCTACAGACTTTTGAGCTGCTTAATGGTAGTTGGGGGAACCATTTCAAGGATTGCCTTGACTTTGTTTGGGTCCACCTCGATGCCTCGCTTTGAGACTATGAAACCCAAGAGTTTTCCAGATGTGACGCCAAATACGCACTTCTTGGGATTCAGTCTGACTTTATGCTCCATGAGGCGATCGAGGATCTTGCTTAAGTCATCGAGATGATCTAGGCGCAAAAGAGACTTGGCCAACAAATCATCCATGTAATCTTCCAAAGTTTTATGCATGTAATCATGGAAGATGTACGTCATGGCACGTTGGTAGGTGGCGCCAGCATTTTTAAGGCCAAAGGGCATGACCTTATAACAAAATGTCCCCCAAGGCATTGTGAACGCCATTTTTAGTTGGTCCTCGAGATTGATACGAATTTGATTGTATCCCGAGAAACCATCCATGAGGGATAGCATTTCGTGACCTGCTTGTAGCGTCTACCAATGCGTCGATGCTTGGCAAGGGGAAATCATCCTTAGGACTCGCTTTGTTTAGATCTCAAAAATTAGTGCATATGCGAATCCTCCCATCGGGATTTTTGATGGGCACCATGTTGGACAGCCATGGCGGATAATCCACGTAGATGACAAACTGTGCATCCAACAACTTTTGCAATTTGTCTTTGACCATCAAGGCCACTGTTGGGTGCATCTTACGTAGTTTTTGCTTAACTGGCTTGATTGTCGGATCAAGCGTTAGATTATGCGTGACTAGCTGTGGATCTAGCCCCGGCATGTCTCTGTATGACCATGCAAAAACCTCCTTCTTCTCTTTGAGAAGGGCAATGTAGTCGGCTTGCTCTTCAGGGGATAAGCTTACCCCCAACTTGATAATCTGTGGATTCATTGGATCCAAGCCGATGTCTACGTCAGTCATCTCCTCGATCGACATGTGGGATCCGTCCTCCAACTGATGTGGAGTTGGGATCAAATGGATATCATTAGTCGAGTTTAAATCTGCGTTGGGAACCTCGGGTTCCTCTTCGACATGAAAGATATCCCGAGTTGTCCCTGGGGTAAAATGAAGCATTTTACCGAAAGGCCAGTACTCTGATGGGGATGGAGGTGAATTGACGTGATCCCAGTCAATGGCATCTATGTCTAGATGCAAGGACCGTGCTGGATCGGCCAGATTGTGGATGGGTGCGGTCAAGTCAATGGAGATCATGTGGATGAAATGATTTTGGTCTCCATTACCGTGGGTGTGATGACTCAAACATTCTGGATGTTCTCTGTGTTCTGGATCTGGTTCTATAGGTACTGGCATGAATGGATCGGCCCTATGTGCTAATAGGAGGACAGGGTCTGCCCTCGACACTGATATCACCCTAGGGTCTCAGAGTGGAAGGTGCTCTTCGTGTACCCGGAGCAGCGGATCCAACACTTGATCCCACCCTGCTGGGTCTACGTACCACTCGTGCCCTGGCACTATGCCCATCTGTGCAAATATGTCATTAATCTCCAAGGGGTATCGTTGTTGCATTTGTCGCATGTGGTTGAGATAGGCCATCTCAGTTTCATCTTCTGAATCACTGTCGGAGATCCAAAAGCATTCATTGGCTCCAACAATTGCTTGAGGCATATGAGGCTCATCTTGTTCAAGCAAATTAATCTGGCCCCATTGTGGTTGTTCCACGCTCCATGGGGGGACCTGATTCTCTTGACGTGGCACTGGCTCGATTGGAGCCTCTAGAGGGAACAGATTCAAAAAGATCTCTTGATAGTTATTCATGGGAATCCCTCATGAGTGATCACTATCGGATTCGAAGGGATCATATGACACTGGTTCATATTCTGATTCATCCTCCGAAGATCCTTCTGGACACTGCTTATACCTTCCTTGAAAGTGAGTTCCCAAACTTTCGCCTCTCTCTAGCAAAGGAGAAGGGTTATTGATGTTAACAAGGGTGGTTGTTGACCATGGGAGGTAATCTCCCAATGTATATGTTGTGTTTGGGTTGGCATAAGGATCTGATGCCAATCCACCCTTGTTGCCTATTCCTAGGCCTTGCATGTTTTCCACCAAGATGTCCAAGGGTAGGGGGTGGTTGAACCCTACTCCCGACTTGTCATAAGGCATTTGGTATCTTGGCTGGCAAAGGACACGCACTCCTTGCTCATACCTGCCTAGCCCGTATCCATGCCAATTGCATTGGCCAAGATATCTCAGAGCGAAGTCCGGGTTAGACAGATAGTTGACATCTTCTACAAAAGGCTCTTCGTCCTCGTCCTTTTGCATGCATGGCTCAGCACCATGGTCAAGGCCCCCATACACAAAATTGGTCTAGTTCGGTGGGTAGCCTAAAGGAACAATTGTCCCGATGGGGAGGCGAGGTCTCCCCATGTCTTGCACTGACTCTAGCATGGTCGTTGCTATGACATTCCACACTAGATACTCCCCCAAGGCCCGTACTGGCCATTTCAACAGTAATTGTTGGTGATTGAGAGGGAGGGAACGAAAGCTCTTCCTGAGTCCATTCCATGTTGGGTGGACTAGGAGCCTCAACTTCCATTGTGCTAGGTATCTCTTCGGTTGAGATGGTTGATATTGTTGGTAGTGCCTCTTCTAGGGGTTGAGCCTCTTCTAGGATTTGCTTCCCTTTGTCCTTCTGTTTAGCCATGATAGGTGGCATTGGTAGTGAAGGAGCTGACGATGAAGATGCACCTGGCTGGGGTTTTGATGGATTAGTCACCAGTGGTGCTTGCGGCATCGGACCCTGTCTAGATGGATTTAACTAAAAATCCAAGTGCCCTCGGGGGGGGGGGGGATTGCGACATCAACCGCACCGCATTGCAATATTTGAAGGGTTCTAAGTCCATCGGGACTACATGTACTTCCCCTTCAAATGCATACTTCAAACACTGGTGAGCTATCGAAGGGACACACTTCATGTCCCTGATCCATGGCCGCCCTAGCAATATGTTGTACGCCATCTCGCCTTCCAAAATATGGCACAATGTAGGTATCATCTTTTGTCCTACCTGAACGGGTAGAACAATTGTGCCAACTATCGAGCATATCGCATCATTGAATGCTCGTAGTGTGTAAGTGGAAGCCGTGATGTGAGAGGCTGGCAACTTCAGATGTTTCAATGCTGCTGTAGTAATGATGTTACTAGACGAGCCAGTGTCTATCAACACCCTCTTATACGGGATCCCGTTGACCCGCGTGATAACGTGCAGGGGTGGATCTGCCATGTCATCAGACACTGATTTAACTTCATCTTCTCGAAAGGTAATGATTGGCTCCGTGCATCGTTTTACATGTCCCACGAAGTTATTGAAGGAATTCGCTTCGTGGGGCTGCAACTCGATGGCTTTCAAAATCTCCATGAGAGCCTCCCGATGGGGTGCTGATTGCTGTATAAGCTCATATATGGAGAGCCTAGCCGACGTGGTCCACAAACTCTGCGTGAGTTTGGTCCATATCATGGCCGTGGGTCTAGGCGGAGGTAGCTGCACAGGGTGTTGTTGAGGTTGTGACGTCGATGGAACCTCTCTTGTGGCTGCCTCGGGGGCAACTCCTGGGTATTTCTTGTTCCTAGTCACTATGCTTATCATTCCCACATACCCTTGCATGGGGCAATTCTGTTGCACCTCATTGACCTGAAGGGGTTTTGCCTGTGCCTCATGGGTAGGCAAGGGGTCCTTGAAAACCCCCATCTGCTGGTTGTTTGGCGCTATGGGGTTGTCCACTGCCAATGTCTTATTGTCAATCAGGTCTTGTATCAATCCTTTGAACTTCCAACATGCGTTCAGGTCATGTCCCCTTCGCCTGTGGAACCTACAATACAAGTCCTCTCTGTATCCCTTAGGCTTGGGAGCGTTAGGATCTATGGTTTGAATCTCTGGAAGGGTGATCAAGTTCACCGCTGACAAGCGGTCAAATAGGGAGTCCCTAGACTCCGTATAAGGGGTGTACTATCGCTTAGGGTGACGCTGCTGATTTTGCTCCTATTTTTTATTTTCTCTTTCATAATTGTTAGGAGGCACTGCCTGATAATTAGCCTTTTGAGGCTGTATTTCTTGTGCAGGCTTAGGGACATTTATAGCAACTTGATTAACCACAGTGGGTTTTTGTTGCGTAGTCCCTGTCTTTGTGTTCTTGTTCCACTCTTTCTTCTTAGGTTTGGCAATTTTGCCATCCTGTATTTTGATCTCTTCGATAATTCTGGCTTGCGCCAGAGCTTCTTCTAAGGTGGCATATTGCTGCAGCTGCAATAGCACAGAGATCGATCTCAAACAACTTCATGAGAACATTTGTGTAAGGTCGGACATAGGGGGAAGGTAGGGTAGCTTGGAAAGCAGAGTCCTCCACCGATTCCCATAGGCCGCCATGGTCTCCTCCTCATATTGCCTGAGGCTGGCCAGGTCACTCAGTGACGCCTTCTTCTTGGTGTTGAAGGTGAAGCGTTCAAGGAACGCATCCACTAACTGATCCAAGTTATTGATGCTGTGCTTCGGCAACTGGGTGAACCAATCCGAGGTAGGGCCCACGAATGTGGTTATAAATGTCCTTAGCAACAGTGCATCATTATCCTGAATGCCAAAGCATTGGCTCAGGAATCTTGTCACATGCTCTTGGGCATCCTCTTCACCCTTAAAGACTGCCAACTGAGGCAACTTGAAGTGTTCGGGGTAAGGAGGTGCAGGCACTGACGGATGCATAGGGTGACTACGGAGTTGGCGTAACGTGGGCTTTTGGGGCCCAGAAGCTTTGGTTTTCATAGACTCCAAACGCTCTAACAACGCTTTGTATGCATCAAAAGATTTAATCTCTTCCTCTTTAGTTTGCTCCCGTTGTGGGTTGTGGGAGACTTGAGGCCTATGGGGGGGTGGCCGGATAACAACCCCTCCGCCTTGGTAGGGCATTTCGGCCCGCTCTACTTCTTGTTCATACTCCTCGTAAACTTCCTGAGGAGTCTCTGGGCGAGACCTATGACCCTGAGTGGGTCCCCGCGGAGGGTACCCATCGTTGTTTCGGGGAGTGGCCTCCCTCTCAGGTCTGTGGGGTCTCGAAGGCAAAACTTGATGAGGTCACGGAGACCTATCCCGCACCAAGGGATTATGCCTCTCATATGGTTCCGCTCTTTGGGTGCGAGGGGTTGGAACCCTCTCAGGTAGGTTATAAAGCAGCTCGTCTGTTTGGCGCTGAATGCGCTCCTTGCTAAGGCGGTATAGACGCTCTAGCTGCTACTGATCTTGCTCAAGCCGCGTGATCTGGGCTTGGCGGGCGGCATGTCTGGCGACTTCCAGGTCAATTTGGTCTACCATCTTGGGCCTAGGAGGCCTGAATGCCTCTCCTATGCATTTGCCTCGGTCGTGATGATCCGAGATCTCAATGGGTTGCTTCCCTCTGTCGAGGTTGGTGGCATTTACCCGAGGCTCTGGCCTCAGTGGGTAACCATGGTATCTAGCAGGTGCAGAAGCGCAAGGCTCCCATGCTATATATTGCTCTCGAGGAATGTGATGGTCTTCCTCGTACTCCCTTTCGTAGGTGTGAAAGGGGTGGGCGGAGTTAGCTTGCCCTGTTTGGAGAGCCCTACGCTCTGGGGTTTGTCTATTGGTTCTAACAGTGATGGGAGGCAAAGGAGGGATGCCATAGTCATGTGGCCTCTCCTCATGGACACTATGCCTCTCTAGCGCTTCATCGCGTGGTGGCCACTCATATCTAGCTTCTAAGGGAGCTCTTCTATCTACGTTGAGTGCCACGTGTAAAGATTCTTCCCGAAAGGGGCTGTGATGAACGGGCGTGTCCCCCAGAGGGGTGTCCCTATAATTCCACCTTGACATGGAATGATGTGGACTCTCTTGTGGGTCAGACCGCCAAGGCGGTATGGCCAAGTCCTTAGGGCTAAAGCGGAGGTGACTTGTGCCCGCTCCTTGTACACTTTTCATAGCTTCTGCCCTTGATTGGGCTTGGCTACGGGTGTACACCATGGTGGTGCTCTTCTACAAGCTAAGCAGATTTTTATCTCTTTTATGATTTTTTATGCTACACTTAAACAGAAAAGAACACACACATACACAAACGGTGATTATCTCGTTTAAAGGTTGAAAGTGTGTCCTAAAACTGGTTTAGTGTGTTTTGTTGTTGTTTTTGAGGTTTTTGTAAAGAACGTTTAAATGCAAAATGAAGGCTCTTATGGCTCCCAAAATTGGTCGCCCCTTCGATATACCATTGCCAGACCGATATACCAACCTCTCTATATACCCGCCCTTACGTGAGGGAAACTATAGGTACGTGAGAGCAGATGGTACGTGGAACATAGGCGGTACGAAAGGGGAATTGCCCTGTTTATGACACCTACCATAGAAGACTTATCCTCGCGTGCTGGGAATCACCCCAGCTACACTCGATCAGCTTTCGTCAGGATTTACGTCTAGCAACAATGACGATCGGGGTAAATGAATGCAAATATTCAAGCCAAGGTGGTGATGAAATCCACCGTTGGTCTTGCTCAAGGGCTGGGGTTTTACGACCAGCTCCTTGGTTTAAAAATGCCACGTGATGTGTGTGGGGTTCATTTTAATTTGCAAAAATTGAAACAGGCAAACAAAAAGGAAACTTTCCCTAAGCCATACAAAAACTAAAAATCAAAAAATAGAAAACAAAAATTTGACAGAGGCTTGTTAAAAACCCCTACCTCTTCTCTGCCCAAAAGGATGTTTCTGATTCTCGGCCCTGAAACTGCACAGACAGAAATTCGTCTCTGGGTGAGACGAATACTAGAACAGAATTCGTCCCAGGCTGAGATGAATTCGAATTCGTCCCAGGGTCAGACGAATTCCAGTACTGTATTCGCCACAGGCTGGAACGAACAACAGTCAGAGTTCAAAAAATGGCACCTGTAAGCAAGAAAACACAAATTTTGATCAGTTTCTTGATCTCAAAAATCAGGGGACAAGGTCCCACCGTGATCGCCACTGAAAGCACGAGATTCCGAAAGTTGAAAAGAAACACTAAAGCTATGCAATGCAAAATGAAATGTAACGCTTTAATCCTAGAAATTTGAAATGCATGAAATAGGGAAAAGAGACGAATTGAGACGAAATGAAAGAAGTATAGAAAGCACAACCCTTTTTATTTATACTCTCTCAATATCGGTTACAAAGACGTCTCCCGCATTTTCAGGGGCTAGGAGCGTTAACATGTTTCGGTTACAATAGTGACTAGTGATCCTCCTTCCGCGTGCCCACATGCAAAATGGGCGGGCCAAAGTGTTGCCACCGCTGGTGTGAATGAATATTTGATCCTTGCTGCTCCTCCTGCATTCAAAGAAACAACAAAATCGTTAGTAGCACCTGTTGCAAAAGATGAAACATTTGTTCTCTAAAAAACAATGAAGGATGCATGCATGAAACTGAATAAAAAGATAAGTAAACTGAATCAAAATAGTCTGCAAATTTCACAGAAACAAGGGAACATCACCAGAAGGTCATTGCAAATGAAACAATCAAGAAATTCCTCACCGATTTGAATTCGCTCCTGGGCGGGATGGATTCGACTGTAATTCGTTTCGGGGTAGGACGAATTCACCTACGACAAAGCGCCGAAGTGATACTGCCCCAAATGTCGCATCTAGGGAGCTCCAAAAGACCTACAAACTTGGGGTTAGCTAATTGGAGGCATTTTGGGAAGACCCAGATGGTCAGATTTCCCCAATTTGGCCTCCATCAATGGGAATTTGATGCTACTACCTGCAAGTTAGTGAGGACAACAAAAGCGATAAAACATGATAAGATTTGATCAAAGCATTATGAAATCAGAATTACAAGCTATTTAAGCAGCATAAGATGGAATGCAAAATAAAAAAATGACAAAAAGAACAATCTGCCATGAATTCCCAATCGTTCTTAAAAAAAGAAGATTAGGCTCACAGCAGTGCGGGGCGCCCGGGCGGGCCGCCCACCGTTGGAACCTGATTTCGGCACCAATCCACTTGGGATGGGCCCAAAATCTCTTGTAATGTGTTGTCGGTGAATTGGTAGATCGATGTGGTCAAGTGTCGGGTTTTGGATCCGGATTCACACTTCCAATAACCACCCAATGACCTCCCTTGCGAAAGAGATCAAGGATGTGGAAGAGGTGAATCAAAGGTAAAGCATGGTATCAATTTGGCAGCACTTCGTTGCTTAAAAATGCTTCCAACCTGTCCTCTTTTGGGGTGAGGAAGCTCACCAATTTATAGACCCAAGGGGTCTCTTTGGATGGGCATGCATGGGCGCCACTTGGCGGCCATGCCTTCCCAAGAGGGAGGAGATTCCTCCCTGACTTGGGCTTCCATGACTGCCCTTGTGATAGTCCTCTAACGTTCAATCTGCTCACCTACGCGCGCATGCAAGGCAGGGAGCATTAATTGACTGTCCTTGGCTGCCATTTGGCACAATTTCTCTTTTTGCCCGTTGAACCTGGAATTCGCCCTACCCAGGAACGAATTCAGAATTCGTCCCTGGGTGGGGCGAATCCCATTTTGAATTCGTCCCAGGGTGGGACGGATTTGGAGCAAAGTGCCTGAATGTGCCAAATTGATCTTTGACCTTCCAAAATTGTTGTAAAAGTGGTTAGGACCACTGTTTAACCTCTGAGGGCTGCCCTGGGGGCTATGTGTGTCAAAGCGATTAGTGTTTGCAGTCACATAATCGGATTGGTGCTGTTTTGGTGTCTAAACCTTTATAATGGTCTTACCATGTCTTCAATTTGGTATAGGTTGGTTCAAATAGAAAACAAGTTGGTATCCCTAGACACTTCCTTTAAAGTTAAATTTTTTATCAATAATTTAGTGACCTATGGGGTATATTTATACAATGCTATAAAAAGTAGACCCTCTTAAAATATCAATTTAATCCCAATTTCTCTTCTCTATGAAGCTTTAACGGTGTTATATCATACTATTGATGATATATTCATCATGCTATCGTTGATATTAATGTGTAAATTTATCTAGAACTAATAGTGGTCAACTAGATATAACCTATTTTTATTTAATATAAGGGGATGTATGATTGTTTAAATTTCACCATTCATATAATAAATTGACTCATTGAAAAGAATGTGTATGAAATTAGAGAGTCAACATGGAGGTATTTAAATATGAAAATCTAGAATTTAAATGCTAAATTATGTGTAAGTTGATAACATGCTTTTTGAAAGGTATACTTCAATATAGATTTATGTTAGATACTTAGGGGATTTCCTCCCTAAAATATGTATTTTCTAATTTACTAAAATACTTTAAGCACTTATTTTGGTCATGTAGGACTACGAAGTGAATATGGAACACATTGTCTTCTTCTTTCCTGCTATGTTTACAAACAAACTCTCTTGAAAAAATGCATTGTATGTACAAAAGGCTATGATGTTATACCACATAATTTTTTATATTTTGATTTAAAATGCATTTGGCTTTAAATATATGATGCTTGTTACAATGGTGCTTACTTAGAGATGGGGATGTAGAACTGATGCTTTATGCTAACATGCATTTATACATATCTTTTTTATCCGAGCAAGTGACAATATAATCATTTTGAAATATGGGAACCGAACAACAACTTGAAGAACTTCAATCCCAGACGAACTTGATTTACGAAGAACAAGCTATAAGGAAATAATTTAATGATCTTAAAGTTGTAACTTATGTTCTCAAAGGATTACATGTTTAGCTCAAGACCAACAAGATTTATGCTCATGAGATTCTTGTGTATTAAAAGCTTACTACTATCACTTTTACAAGCTTGGGAGATCATTGGGTATCAAGCTTGGTGGGCATCCTCAAGCTTCTATGTTTCCAAGTGTATTAGCTCCTAAGGAGTTGTATACAATTGTTTCTAGATAAGTTTATGATTGTACCAAGTCTTTTGTGTTAGGTTTTTTCTACAAGATTACTTTCTTTCAAAAGTCCTCCGTAATAAATATTTATACATTTATTAATCTATTCTATAATATAAAAATATTTTTGTAAAGAAAACATAAATTAATTGTATTGAAAGAAACTATAAAACCTTTGTTAATGAATAAAACATAAAGAACATATTTCTATAAAGGACATTAAGAATAAAGATGTACTAATAATAAGTTAAAAAAAAAAAGTTCTCAAATATTTATGTAACCATATGAAAAGCAACTTTTGATTACACATAAACTAAAACGACTTCTTCTTTGCTAGAAACAATGATATGATATTACTTAAAAGAGAAGATGTAATCATTTAAGGTGGGGAGATATTATTTTTATTGATTGATTGAGACGTGCCATTTGGTTGTTAATAGGAAATCTAACTACGTATAGTCAACGGTTTCGTGAAAACTACAATTTAAAATAAATCCAGAACAATCAGCAATATGAATACCTTACTAGGTAGACAGTTCAAAAACAATCTTGTCAAGGAGAAACTCTGTAAACGGGTCCTCATAAAATGAAACATTTACAGTGGATATCATATTTAAGCCAGAGAACATCTTTCTATACATGACCGGTGGTCTCGAGGAGCGGTGACTCCACTTATTATAAAGAGGTCCAAAGGTTTCGTCCTCTCAGGTCTTCTGTGTGGTATTAGACATTGCCTTTTCAGATGTCAGGTAGGCGTGGGTTACGTCAGCGCTAGTCGATAGCCCATCTGTTCCAACATGCGTTCTTAACATCACAATTAAAAATAAATATATTCTTTACATGCAGACACGAAGTCATTTTCTATACAAGTTCGATTCCAGGGATTCTCCAACCATAGGGCATACTCCCCGACTATTGACAGCAAAATAATAACCACGAAGTGATGCTTTGCTTTCACATTTCAAATCCTGAGGCCTGACACTGTGCCTTCAAAATCGAACTCCCCTTCACTCTCCCAAATCATGCCGGCCAAGGGGAGGGCACCCTCGCTCTCGGATCTACATGACGACCAATCCCTCAAAGACGAAGAACATACAGTCCCCGGCGAAGACTGTCTGCGTGACACAGATTTTTTCACAATAGACTTCAACTCGGAGGCCACCGCAGCCACTGAGCGCACAACACCTGCTGCGATGGCAGCCTTCACTTGCCCTCTACGAGGAAGGGACCTTCGCTTACTATGGAAATCCTCACAACTTCTCTCAACAACGACCATTTTCACATACGATTCTCAAATTAAAACCAGATTCAGATATTGCCACGACCGCCAGAGAGGAACGGGAATAGCTTTGAGTGGAGCGGCACCGGTATTTATAGGGAAAAACGTATCGACATTATGCATATACGGTCTTGCTTAAATGGATTAAGTTGGACGAGAGACCTTATCTTAGAGCCGCGTTTGGATATCGAAAGTGAGTTCCTTATGGCCAAATCTTAAGTAATGTACGATCATTGTTTTAACGCTGCACGTTCTCCTGGTTATCCATGTTCTTATCGACTCTCACGCTCGAGGACACGTTGGATTATATGTGGCAGTCTGGTATGGGCGTCTGCATAGTGATATGTGGCAGTCTGGTATGGGCGTCTGCATAGTGTTTTTTTCGGGGGGATGGGAAAAGCTTGAAGTTAGATTTAAGTTGTATTCATTCGGTCACGTGAAAAAGATATGGGCACTTGAGAAACGAAGTGTCCCCAAAGCGTGGGAGTCTTCATTCTCTGTTTGCTCTCTTTCTTTTCTTTGAATGATCAGTTGATGGTAGCATGACCTTTTGTTAGGTCGATGTTCATGAATGAGGATGGATTGGGCCGTCAGCCTTGTGTTCGTAAACACCTGTCGAGTCATCTGTCACGATTGCGACAAAGCAACAACTAGCACGTGGTGTGCTTGATTCACTGCACTACAATTCCTAGTGGTTTTCATTACAAATAATGTATCTAATGTTAAGACCAACAACATGAGACTCAACAAGAAATGACATAATGGAGGCACTGGCGAGGGCCCTGAAATTTTACCCGTGCCCATTCCCGTGACGACACAATAATCAAATGCTAGCTTTCTGTTGTGGTGAGGATGTGGAGGTGGAGGCATCTAAAATCAACTAGGGATATCCGTTCTGGTCAGGTAAGTTTGGTGCTTTGGGTTCTTCTCCTTTGTGGGACCTTGGGAAGGTTTGCTCTGGGGTGGTGGGCAAGGGGGTTTCTTCCCCTTCACCATCCTATGCTAGGGTGGTGTCTGGCTTGGATTGTGGTGAAGAGTTTTCTCCTTGCGAGGTTATCTCGGAATCTTTTCAAATTCATGTTTCGGATAGCACTGTTAACTCCTTGTTGAAAAAAGGTTCGTGGGATCTGGTTGGTAAGTTTGTTGGCGGGAGGCCGCCCCTTGATGTTCTTAAACGTTGGGCATTGTCTAGATGGAATCGGTGGGGCTCTCTGGACCTTGCCACTCTCCCTCAAAACTTTTTCCTGATCGAGGCTTTCTTGTGAGGAAGATTCTAGGAAGATTTTGGAGGGAGGTCCATGGTTTTTTGGCAATCATGGGCTCTTCCTTAGGAAATGGGGCTCTGACTTCAACCCGACCCTACAGAGGGTTAATTTGGTGTCGGTATGGGTCCATCTGCCTGAGTTTCCAATGTTCCTATGGCACGAAAGTATTTTTAGAGTTGTGGCAAGCTCGATTGGGGACTTTGTTTCCTTTGATAAGGTTTCTCTGTCGGTTGCCCATCATCAATTTGTAAGAATATGTATTATGGTGGATATTGAGAAAGATCTTTCGATTTTTGTGGAACTCGTTTCTCACCTGGGAATTTGGGCTCAGGTTGTGGTTTATGAAAACAAGCCTCAGGCTTGTCAAATTTGTGGGTTGGGTGGTCACCATCAAAATTTTTACCCTTAGAAGAAGCCTTTGAAGCTGCCTGTTCATCAAGCCCCGAATGGGGGCAATCGTGTGGACCCCCTTCCTAGGAGGACCCCTTTTAAGAAGCAGAAAGTTTGGCATAGAAGGGCCTAGGGGGCTTCGAAAGGGAAGGAGATTGTTCCTTCTCTGCCTGAGAAGGGGTCGATGGTGGGGCTCCTATTTCTAGTCCGTGGGGTTTGGCCTTGGTCGTGAGTGGTTCTCCGAGGCTGGAACCCCAAAATAATTTGGAAGTGGTTCTTCACCCGGATCCTCCGAGGCAAGTTGTTGACCTTCCCCTTTCGAATTCCTTTGAGTGTCTTGGGTCGAAAGGGGGTGAGGACAACCAAATGGTTAATGAATTGGAGACTTTGACTCCTCGGGCTATTAGAAATTCTTCTTCCCCGAAGGAGCTCTCAACTCCTAGGGTTGCTAGGAAATATTCTTCTCCGAGGGAGTTTTATGCTTCCCCTAAGCGTGGCTCAGATAGTTCGGTGGTTTCTCCTAAGCTCAACTTGGAGAAAGGTTCACCTGGTCCGAAAATGAGGAGTCACCATAGAAAGGGTATTGATACTGGGATGGCAAAGAAACCTGGAAGACCTCCAAGTAAATATAGAAGGAAGAAATCCATGGATGAGGCAGTTGCTAATGGTGGCCAGGCCCTCCTTGTGGTGAAGGAAGGAAATGGGGAAAGACAGTTGAAACTTGATGGTTTCAAATCCCCTCCTAATGGGGGGTTGGGAAGAAGCTTTCTTTTTAAATTTTCCAATGAAAGTGTGTTCATGGAATGTTAGAGGGCTTAATAGCTCTTCTAAAAAATGTTTGTTAGCTTCGCTAAGAAGGGAGAGATCTCCTGATATTTTGTGTATTCAAGAATCCAAGTTGGAGGCTTCCTCGTGGGAGTCGGTGCATAATATTGTGTGGAAGGATTCAGGATTTATGGCTAGTGAAGCATCTGGTTCTTCTGGAGGTTTACTTTTCTTCTGGGACTCTTCGAAGCTTGACGACCATGTAATATCATCCTCTAATCGAGTGATTAATATTTTTTTTTGGTGTAAAGTTTCTCAAAGGAGATGGGTGATGTCTAATATCTATGCCCTAAATTCTTATACTGATAGGCATAATTTTTGGCTTTTATTGCTTGAGATGAGGGAAACTTTTTGAAATGAATCATGGGTGGTAGCAGGAGACTTTAATTCTCCTTTATATTTATCTAAGAAGCGTGGTGGTAATGTTGTGGATGAAAGAAGTTTACAGGATTTTATTGATTTCATTAATAAGGTAGAACTTTGTGATTTTGATTTAAAAGGGGTAAAGTTTACTTGGAGTAATAGGACATCGAGAAACAATCTTATTTTGAGTAGATTGGACAAGATTTTTGTTTCTAATTCTAGGGTCAATCTGTTTGGTGATGCAACGTTGTCTACTCTTCCTAGGATTGGATCCGACCATAATCCCTTATGGCTTGAGGTCCCTGACGGACTTCCCTTTCTTCCTTGGCCTTTTAGGTTTGAAGTTATGTGGTGTTCCCATCCTGATTTTGAAGCCCGTGTTAAGGAATGGTGGTAGGAAGACATTCCTGGTGAAGGGATGTTTAAATTTTCCAATAAACTAAGGAAGCTCAGGTTTAATCTCAAGATGTGGAACAAGTTTACCTTTGGTAACATTTTCAGAGAAAAGGAGAGATTGCGGATGCAGCTTGAAGGATATTGAAGTCGTGATGGATGCTCAAGGTAGTTCTGATGAACTACTCCGGGAAGAAATATCCCTTCTTTCTGATTTTCATAACAAGCAGGCAGAGGAAGAGCTCTTTTGGAAACAAAAATCCAGAGAACTTTGGTTAAAATAAGGTGATCGTAACTCCCATTTTTTCCACACTTCTACGTTGTGTAGGAGGATTCAAAATAGAATTAGAGAGATAGAGAAGGTTGATGGTGGGGTGTCTTCGGATGTGATGGAAATTAGGGAGGAAGTTGTTGGTTTTTTTAGTTCGTTGCTATGTTTCATTCTTGCTCGTGATGCCCAAGAGGAGAGTTTGATGTTAGAAGCCATTTCGAGGATTGTTTCTAAAGAATGGAATGAGAGGCTTTTGGCTTCCTTCTCGGATGAGGAAATCCAATCGGTAGTTAATTCTATGGGACCTCTTAAGGCTCCGGGGCCAGATGGTTTTCCCCCTGTGTTTTTCAGAAGTTTTGGCATATCTATGGTGAAGATGTCTGCTCGATGATCAAAGATTCCCAGCGTTCTCTGGTTATTCCAAAAGTGGTGAATTCAACTCTCTTGGCTCTCATCCCTAAGAAAGATTCTGCATATTCCTTCAGTGATTTTAGGCCGATAAGCTTATGCAATATAGTTTACAAGATTCTTACCAAGGTTATAGCCAATAGACTCAAGCCACTCTTGCCATTGTTGATTGATTCTGCTCAGAGTGGGTTTGTCCCAGGGAGATAGATCTTGGATGGGGCGATTGTAATTCATGAGTTAATGCATTCCATCCAGAAGAGTGGTAGAGCGGCATTTTTTCTTAAGCTGGATGTTAGTAAGGCTTATGATCGTGTCTCCTGGTCATTCTTATTCAGTGTCTTAAGGAAATTCAACTTTAGTGAAGCTTGGATTAAGTTGGTGGAGGCTTGCATTTCGACTACTTGGTTCTCGATCCTTGTCAATGGCTCTCCTACTGGGTTTTTTCATTCTTGTCGAGGAATTCATCAAGGTGATCCATTATCCCCCTTCCTATTCATCCTCATGGCAGAAGCTCTTGGAAGATCTATTTCTCGAAGATGAGGTGAGTTTGGTCTGCTCCCGACATTACCTTGCAATCTGATTTCTCATCAACAGTTTGCAGATGATACCCTTCTTTCTTGTGTTGCTTCGGTGGTCCATGCTAGGGAAGTTAAGTCCCTTTTGGATTGTTATGAGAGGGTGGCTAGTCAATAGATCAGTTTTTTAAAAAGCAATTTATACTTCATCAACACTCTAGAGGCCAGGCAATAGAAAATTATCGATATTCTAAATTGTAGGATTGCTTCTCTTCCAGCCTCTTATCTGGGTCTTCCACTTTTTTTGGTCGTGTTAAAGACTCTCTTTGGACTCTGATGGTTGAAAGAGTCCAATGGAAATTAGCTTCTTGGAAAGGGGCTCTTCTGAGTCAAGCTGGTAAGGTGGTGTTGGTCCAAAGTACGTTGCAGAGCATTCCTATTTACTTTTTGTCCCTTTTTCATCTCCCTGGTAAAATTGCGATGAAATTGGATAGTATTTGCAAGGCATTTCTTTGGGCTAGCCCTGAGCTCAAAGGAAAATTCCACTTGGTGTCATGGGAGCAAATTTGTAGAAGAAAGAAGGATGGCGGTTTGAATTTGAAGAATGCAGCTAGGATGAACAAGGCCTTGGTGGCGAAGCTTGGTTGGAAGGTTACCTCTAACAATGACTGTCTTTGGTGTAGGATCCTGAAAGCCAAGTACAATTTTGAATCCTTCTTATTGAATTTCCTCCCCACTAGTGGTTCAACCTTTTGGAATAGCCTTGTTAAGTCCCGTGATTTCATCAAAAGTAATTGCAGATGGATTGTTGGAAATGGTAGGGTTGTGAATTTTTGGGAAGACTCATGGTTAAGAGATCATCCTTTGATTGAGGATATGTATTTTAGATATTTGAGTCAAATTTCTAGATTAGCTAGATTAATTAAAGTGGTTGATTTTATAGTGGTTCGTGATGGTAGAAAAGTTTGGTCTAATCCCCCTCCTATTGTGAGGAATGACATCGATCTTCAGTCTTGGAGTATCTTGATGGAGGAGCTTCGTCTCTATGTTGTGCGACAAGAGGACGTGGAGGATCGCTTGGTTTGGAATGGAGATAGTGAAGGGTCATACTCTGTTAAGTCGGCATATGAGCTTCTTAGCACTAATTGGGATGGCCAATTCCCTATTAGTTTGATTTGGTTAAAGAATTTAACCCCCAAGGTTAACATGTTTTTCTGGCTTGCGATGCAAAATAAAATTTTGATAGTAGAAAATCTCCTCAAGAGAGGCCTGAATCTGGTTAATAGATGTTTCCTATGCAAATATGATTGGGAATCATCTTCTCATTTGTTACTCAATTGTTGGGTCTTTTAGGAAGTGCTTTCATCCATTCTTAGCTAGCTTGGGGTGTCTTGGGTGATTCCTAATTTAATTTTTGACTATGTCTCTCAATGGGCTTCTCCCTTTTCCTCACCTAGACTTAGGTGTTTTTGGAGGTTCCTTCTACCTCATGTGATGTGGGGTGTTTGGAAGGAGCGGAACATGAGAGTATTCAAAGATAAGGAAAGGGCGGTCCTTCAAATAAGTTCTAGAATCTTATGGAGGATGATTGAGAATGTGTTTTCTACCTTAAAGGATTTAAATTTTTTGATGGCAATCATCCTGAATGAAATCTTTCTTGAGGAGAGACTCGAATTTGGGCATGTGGATCATCCTCCGCCAGCTCCTGACCCTAGAAGTGTTGTTCGATGGGCACCACCTCCTGTTGGTTGGTTTAAATTGAATTTTGATGGGGCTTCAAAAGGAAACCCTGGATTGGTTGGTGCTTGGGGGGTCATCCATGACAGTAGTGGGAGTCTAATTCTCATGTTTGTGGAAAACCTTGGTGTCTAGTCCTCTCAGTTTGTGGAAGCAAGGGCAACCTTCTTAGGTGTTTTATTGGTTAAAGACTTGGGAATTCAAAATGCTATCATCGAGGGTGACTCTTTAAATATCATTAATATGCTCAAGGGGACCTGTCAGGTTAGCTGGAAGGTGTCCAACCTGATCGATGAAGCAATATGGACTATTCGATCTTTGGACAATGTTTTGATAATGCACATGTTTAGGGAAGGTAATGCAATGGCATATTTAATGGTAAATATTGGAGCTTCTCATCCAAGATTCTCAGTTTGGTAGAGGGACTTCCCACTAGAGGTTGTTCATTGTTCTAATGATGAGGTCCCTTTATTGTTGTCAGAAGGTTATTCTTCTATTATTCTGGTGGGGGTTAGTTTGGTGCAGTAGGAGGTGTTGGATGGAGTGCTACATGGTTGCAGTTGGGTTGGTGGAGGTCATTATTTATTTCTTGTGTCAGGTAGGGTCTTCTCCCTTTCAAATTTTGAATTTTGAGAGTTTTTACCCCCTCGATGTTTACAATTTGATCCTTTTCGAAGTTTCTTTGGTTTTGGGTTTCCCTTTCATTGGAAGCCTTTTTTGTGTCAATCCCCATTCCTTGTCTCTTTCTCTTCAATTTTGAAGTATGCCCTTGGGATGTGGACTTTGCCTTGTTTAGTGGTTCGGGTTATGATCATCCCTCTCGTGTCTCCTTTAGGGCTTTTGTGGTGGTGGTGGAAGCTTCTTTCGAAGCTTTGGGGGTGATTATCTAGATGAATTTTATTCCCCTCTCTTGGGATGTGTTTTTTGGTAATCATTGTTTGGCTTGGCAATGTTCATCATTTTTTATGGCTCTTTTTCATGGCATTGCCATTATGTTGAGATTCTTGGTGATTTCCTCTGGTGGTCCTGCACTTGTCTTTGGGTTTGGTTTCTCTAGGCTAGGTGGCTACGTGTGGGGTGGCTGGATGTTTTGGCGTAAGGTGGATGACCTTTTCATTTTCCCCTTTCTCGCTCCTTGGATTTTGCTTATTGTTGAAAGGGTTGGTATGGTTTCTATGTTCTTATCTCTTGAGCCTTGGTTTTTTATGCTTCCTCTGAATAGTAGGGTTTTTTCTCTTCTGTTGAGCACCTTCCTCTCTTCGGAGTTTGGTTGGAGGAGCATTGTTTCTACTTTGGTTCTTCCCGGTGTGCTTGGGTGTCCTTGGTTACTAAATTTTGAGGGTGTCTTGTGTGGCACAACTTTATCTATGAAGATGGTGAATGACTATTTATATTTGGGTTTGCTCTAGAGCCTTTTGTGTTTTGTTGTTTATTTTGGAGTAGCCTCCTTTGGTCTCCTTTTGTGGAAGAGTGTTGGAGTGAGGAGTGGGGGGATTGTGGTTAGTTTGAATATGGGAAAAGCTAAGTTGTATGGTTCCAAGTCAAGGCATGCTAAATCTCGGTTGGAACCTACTTCCTTAAATATTGATGATGAAGTTAAAGCTATTCTGAAGAATGGTGGTCTATTGGAGTGTGTCCAAAAGTTTCATGGGCATAACCCGATGCTCTCCAAGTGGATGGCGATGATGTGGAATGATGGTTGGGTGAGAATTGGGTCTTGGTCCTTTGAGATCTCTATGGAGTTGATTAGTTGTACTACTAGTCTCGCATTGGATGGTACCTATCACAATAGGGATAGACATTCACTGTTGAAAGAGATTAGTTTCTTCTTGTATGGGGAGGAATTTCTGCCCAGAATCTAGAATGGCTATAGCGCCAAGGCCCTATATCCACCATGGGATAGGGTGGCTAGAGTCATTATGGATTATTTTACTCTGGACTCTATGTATGATGTCATACGTAGCTTCCATGCCATGTTTTTGAACCATATTAGGAGGCAAATATGGATGAACATTCCCTTATTTTTATTCCAATCTATGAAGAAGTCTATGGTGGATGTGCAAGGGGGTCATGGTTAGTTCCCTCTCCACCAAGGATTGGCCCTTTTAGTGTTTGAGCAAGCGACGGTGGAAAATGGGATGGTGGCAGAGGAAATCCTAAAACCTTTAGCTAATCTGCCAGTCCCTGTACTTGGCCAAGCTAAGGCGGTCTAGCTAAGGTGGTCTCTGATAGCTCTAGTGAAGATAGTGAGGATGTTTACTCATTCTCACTGGGCTCTGGGTCCGAATAATATTTCTCGTAAAATTCATGTCTCGGCTAAAGGCATGAGGGGAAAAGCATCAAAATGTAGCAATGATGATGTGGTGAAAAACCATTGGTTTTTCTAACAAGCTCGCCTATGGTGGGGGTTCCTCCATCGGTTAGCTAGGTGAAAGGAAGTGGCACCCAAAAATCGTTGCGTCTACTCAGTAAAAAGTGGGAGGAGGATGGGTCTTCCCCCTTATCCCCACCCAATTGATGTGGAGATTCTCCCTAGGGATTTCCATAAGGACAAAATGGTAAAAGATGTTTATGCACCGGAGGAGGCCTCTAAGAGGAAGAGTGCAGTTCTGCACAATCTAAAACTAATTGAAATTAAGCAGCGTGTCGTTTGGAGTTCCGTGAATATGGCGTTAGACTATTCTGAGGAGGTATCATGGATGACAGGAAAAATTGCCCATGAGATCGATATGATGGTGTAGAACTCCCTCGGTTCTCTCTTGTTCGATCTCGTCTTTGTTCTCTCTTGTCATGTTTGTTTGTGCCTCTCTGTCTTTGTGGGTTGCTTTGTGTGGTTTTTTCTTTTGGTTGCCTTTTAGGTTGGTTTTATTGTAAAATGTTGTGGGGTCCCTTTCAAAACCCTCTTTTCTCTTAATAGTATTAAAAAATATATCTTTGGTAACAAATTATAAGATATGATATTTTCACCTTGGTTATAAATATGCAGAAAATATTTGTTATTTCAGATCTTTTCAGCGAAAATTAATAATATATTCAACCTAAATTGATGTATTAAAGGTAAATTTGATTGATTATTTGCATTTTATAAAGAGGGTTTATAATTGAACACCTAGTTCATCTTATTTTATCAAACATTTGTAATGTGGATTGTTTTAGTATATTTTTAATTTAGATGTTCTCTTTATCATTATAAATTTTATTTTAAATTAGATTTTATAAAAATTTTATATTACATTAAAAATAATTAAACTATTTTATTTAAATATATATTCCAAAATTTATATATTTATTCATCAAAAAATACATAATTTATATAAAACTTTATATAAATCCATGCAAGTTTATATTGAAATCTCTTGCATTTAATTAAAGGAAATATAACCACATTATATATTTTCTTAATTTTATTAAATATAATATATAGAATTTTTTTTTACTAACATATTTTTATCAATTTATTAATTATTTTTTTTATTTTTAAATTAAGATTTAATATCCGAGGTTCTAGCACAACTATATTTATGCATTTTTGGCAAGTTTGACATTGATCTATAAACCATATTCATCTACATATAGGTGTCAATCCCAAATCATAGTGTTACACAACCTAATATGTGACGTAGACTTATAGCCCTTAGACATCTCAAAGTTGTACAGGACAAAGAACAAATTAATTGAGTTTATTTATATTTAAGGTGTAAGATCAAACCATCAATTAAGTATTATTTTAATTTTTTTTATATAAGTGTATATGTATATATTATATTTTATTGCTGTTTGAATTTAGGTTTATTAAAAAAAACTCATAACTTAAATTATTAGGATGTCCAAGATAATTAAATTAGGACATTTTATTTATCAAAGTATATATATATATATATATATATATATATATATATATATATATATATTATAAAAAAAAAAAACGACGAAAAAAAAAAAAAAAAAAAAAAAAAAGAGGTGAAGAAGTATATGACAAATCTAACGTTTACACATATCAACTTTACCATGATTTGAACCTGAATATCTTAAAAGAAAACCCATAACCTAAACCACTCAAATATCCACAATAACTAAATTAAACATTTTTATTAGGGAAAATAAATATCACAATTATATTTACACTTTTTTTAATACACAAGTTTATTCATACACGCACACACCTCACTCTGATTTGAACCCCGAAAAAAGACAGTCCAAAGCCCTAACCACATGGATGTCCCATGGAGACACATCTACATATTTTTGACAGTCTAACGTTTCTATATAAATATCAATCCTAAACCTTCTATATAAATATCAATCCCAAACCATAGTGTTACATTGCCTAATATGTGACCTAGAATTATAGACCTTAAACATATCAAAGTTATAAAAGACAAAGAATATTTAATTGAGTTTATTTAATTTCTTGAATGAGTTGTAAGGGATCAAACCACATGCATTCAACACTCAAAATTATTAGATTTTATTTATAAAGTAAGCATATTTTATTTTATTTATTTATTTATTTATTTTAGGGGTTATGAGTTTCTTTTCAGAAAACCCATGGTTCAAACTATTGTAGGATACTCATGTGGTTAGCGTTTTGGGCTTTTTTTGGGGGAGACCCACGCTTAAATCATCCTGGGGTATGGTAGGTGTGTGGTTAGGGTTTTTGGTTTTCTTTCAAGAGACCCAAAATCAAACCAACGTAAGGCATAGTAGGTGTGTAAGTGTGTGAGTGAACTTGTTATTTATATATATATATATATATATATATATATATATATATATATATATATATATATATATATATAATTATTTATTTTAAATTTAAAATATTTTTAAAAGAAGGATATATATATATTTATATATATATATATATATAATTATTTATTTTAAATTTAAAATATTTTTAAAGGAAGGATGCCTTCATTAGATAGACAAAATAGTTTTGAAAGAACCTCCAAACCTTATTTACAAAAGGATCAAATCACCTTTCAAAGAGAAATTAGAAAAGTGGCATCACACAGAAACCAACAAACAAAATGGAAAATCCTTAAACTAACTGAAATTGAGCAACTAACCAACAATGATGGAGATCCAAAGATATCAAGAGGATCATCTCCACGAGATATAAGGACAACTAGAAAAAAGACAAATAAGATCTCTCGGGATCCGGGCAGATCTTACATCTGCAAATTTTTAAAATTTGAAATTTAAAATTCAGGATGCCACCCAATTGAAACATCATCCAGCAATACAATTGGAAGTAGCACCGAGATTTAAAATTGAAAATTAAAAGAATCACCTTAACAATTTAAAACCAAAATTTTCAAATGGGCTTTCTGCACCAAGCATCAGATTTGGATGTTTAGAAAACCACCAGGAAATTTAAAACCAAAATTTTCAAGCAGGCTTAGCACCCAGTCAAACCATTTAAAAAAATTTCTACCCATTCACATAGAACCATACCTCCAACTAGAACACGAGCTCACCTACTCAAAATAGAGAACTTCATTTGAAAGATCACAAGAATGATCCGATAGGGTAAAAAACATCTTCAAAAGATATCAGCAGAGAAAAATCTAGATCAACAAAATACTAACCATTGCAACAGGAGATGTAGGGAAATTCTTCCATTTTACAAAAGAAAACTCCTGCAAATAGATCTTGAGACCCATAAAACTAGATCCATTAAATCCGCCAAAATGCTTTCATAAGAAGCTGAGAAGAATCCAGTATTTAGGGCTATCAATCTACCTAGAAGGGAGCTCAAAAAATAGGTTTTATGGGAAATATTTTGGCATCTAAGGTCACCCACCCAAGGGAATAGATCTGCATCCGTAATTTTTTGAATTTATGCTAATTAGGGCCATAAAACAAATCTTGAATATATCCATAGAAGAGTTCCTTAGACCCAAAATATGATCCACAAACTTAGCCAAGAAAGCCTTTGGAAATAGCTAGAGAGTCTCAAACGACCTGAACCTTGCTAGCAAAAGCTTTAAATATTTGAATCTTTCTCCCTCCCATCACGAGGGAGATGGCCTTCAAGAACCTCCAAAAGAATCCGCCATAGGATCCACATTATGAGACATAGTAGATCTAGGGTTAGTAGAGAAACAACAATAAGTTGAACACCAATTTGCATCAATAGTTGAGATAGAGATCACAATCTTGTTCAATTCTAAGATGAGGACCTTCAAGATGCCTGTCAATCGCTTGATTATAAATCAGATCGATCAAAGAGATATTTCCCCATTAGAGAAGAACTTCAAATAAGGAAGATTCAAACAATTATCTCTAAGGACCACAAAAAAGTAATCCAGATGGATCTCCTCGGTAACAAAATAAGGGAGTTCAGATTTTCTCGAAAAACACAAAATGGAGAGTTAACCAGCTCTTCCTAGAAAAAGTCTAGAAATCTAGATAGATCTCCCCAAAAAATGGGAGGAGAATGCAAAACTCACTAGAGGTCTTAACAGCAAAAAAATCTCAAATACCTATTGGGTCCAATCCACAAGGAGTAGTAAAAATAGGGCTTCATAACAGGACCAAATCTCAACGGCTCAAGCCTCTTCCTCTCAAGCTCCATCCTCTCATGCGTTCATTAATAATATTATAAAGTTAATATTAAGATATAGATAAAAAATAATTTAGGTTAAAATTCATATATATATATATATATAATATTAATATTTATAAATAATTTCATGAATGAGTATGACAAGTGAAGTGGGCATAATATTCAATGAATAAATATAACAAATTAGATTCCAAATATTTTTTTGTAATTTAAAGGCTATCATTAAAAGCAATGAGAAAATATAGATAAGAAGACTCTAGCTATAATGTGATGTAAGGACATTATAATTTATAATATATAAGTAATAGTTTTAAAATATAATTAGCTTAATAAAATTAGAAAGTAATTGTTATAAAAGAGATTTTTTTGTTGGAAAAGTGCATGTAATATTCTTATTTAAAAATATTGTCATGAGGGAGCATTTTGTTTTTGCATTACATGGAAGAAATGGAGAGATTAAATTTAACATGGATCATCCCATGAATTGTTGGAATAAAATGAATAAATATTTCTTGGACCAAGAAGATCTAAAAAATTATCATTAAAGAAATATTTATGGAAACATATATGGTTTATTTGACAAAAGATATTGAATGTTGGAGTCTTTTACATTATTTGCTACTTTAATTTTTTTGTAAATAGTTTATAAGTATGTGGTGTGAAAACATACTTGTAAATATAAGCAATTTAGAGTTTATCAATTAGTAATTGTTTGAGGTTTGTCTTTACTAGGAGTCAATAAAATAGATTTCTCATATGAGAAATATACAATCACAGTTCTCATAAGAATGAAGAGTCTTAAACATGAATAGTTAGATGAAGCTGAAATGTCAAGAGTCTTTATAAAGGCTATATGTAGAGGAAGCATATGAGAGTTATGTAATGAAATTTTAATACTTTATTGGTATTAGAATACTATGTGTGTAATCTATGGAATACAATGAGTTTATCCATTTGTATATACTTGTGCATATCAGTGTGTGTAAATTTAATCTTGATATATTATGAGAGAATTGATTATATGTTATCAGTGGTATGTGAACCACATTGAGTGTTCTTGGTGAAATCCACCATTATAGAGGAAAACATTTACCTAAGATGAGTAGGAAGAAGCATATTAGAAGACAAACCAGCTAGGAGGAAAATATTAAAGGAGAAAAAACATTGTTGAAGTAGAAGACCAAGGTGTGAATGTTGAAGGACTAGTGAAAAAGAAAGAACAATGTTGAAGTAGAAGGTTGAGGTGTGAATGCTGCTAAAGAGAGAACATAAGAAAGAGAAAAGATAAAAGGAAAAACAAGATGTGAGGACATAGAATTAGATGGAGATGACAAAGGAAAGCACAAGTGATAAGAAACAATGTAGGAGATGTTGAAGGCAATAATTAGTTTTAGTAGAAGGGAGTAGAGGATGTTAATGCTATAAAGTAGCCCTATAATACACGTAAAGGTGCTAAATATTAAAATTATTTAGAGAATAGAGAAGGAACATTATCAATAGTTGCAATAAAAGAAGGTGAAATGAATCAAACACACAATTATATAAGAAGATTAACAAAGGACAAATAATTACAAGAGTAAGTATAGAAGTAACATTTATTATGCAAAATACATAACAATATTAAGATTATAGAGTAAATGATGTGATAGAAACAAATATTGAAGTCAATCAATTGAAGGAAGATCACATAGCATACCTACATGCAAGGTTGACATTGGAGAATACAAAGAATGTTGTAGAAGAGTCCATAGAATTGGAGTAAAAATACTACCTAAGGTATAAATTTTAATTTATCTCAAAATGGTAGTGAATCATTAATTAAAAATGAACACCTTATATATTTATAAGGTGAAAGAAGGAATATATTAAAATATAAGAATTAAAGTGAGATATTTGAGAATAAGAGAATTGAAATAGCTAAGACAAAACTACTAAATCAAATTAAAGTGAAGAATGCAAGAGTAAATTTAGAAGAAAGGAGAGGAGAAAGAACTGAACAACTTTGAAAATCTTAGCAGAGTAGTGGCTTTGGAAACCCTAGCGGATAGTGACTTTAAAAATCCTAGTATAGTAGTGATGATGGAGGTGCGTGCAGTGGAGGTTACATGGGAGGAGTAGGACCTGAGTAGTGACTTTGGAATCCCTAGCAGAGTGGCGACTTCAAAAATCCTAGTGGAGTAGTGATAACAAAGGTGTACATGGTGGAGGTTCCATGGGAGGAGCAGGATCTAAGCAACGACTTTGGAAACCCTAGCGGAGTTATGGCAATGATAACCATAGAAGAGCAACAACGATGAACGATTGAGGAGCACGATGGTGAAGGACATTGGAATTGAAACTAAGCTATCCATTTTGGAGCTTGTCAGGAGCAAAGCACAAGGACAAAATTTGGAGATAAGCATGAACACCTCGATAAATATTTAGATCCTTCTAGAGTATGGTAGGGCAGCTAGTTTGACCCAATGCTCTTTTCAAATTATGTTGTGGTAGGAAAAGGATAATCTTTACCTATGATTAGGGAGCCTACCTAGGGACCCAACCTATGGGGAGGGATCAATCTTGGAAAAATGTTATCTCGACCTCGGGATCCAGATCTTGTGATATTTTTTATTTATCCTATTAAATAGGGTGATTCAATTTGCCTATTCATCCCATGTCCATTAGAAATGAGACCAATTTAGAAAAGGTAAAATAGCTTGGTTGATAAAATTTTTGGGCCTAGATCATATATAAATTCTATGAGCAAATGGGCAATTGAGAAATGGAAACCCAAAAACCGTGTTGATATGGTGACCATGCAAAATAGATTTGTGTTGTTTTATTTCCAAAACCTTGAGGATATTACACACATCATGCTTCAAGGATCATGGTTTTACAGGAGAAGAGGACTAGCACTTAAGAAATGGGATATATCTTTTGACCCATTTAAAGAAGTTATGAGTCTAGCCCCTATTTGGGTAAGGCTTTCAAGTTTATTGCTTGAATTTTGGGAAAGATGTTTTTGGAGAAATTGCTAGGGCCATTGGATCTCCCAAAGCGATGGATGTTGCTACCAAAGTAGGAACTAGGTTGACTCATGCAATATTTTGTGTGAATTTTAACCTAGATAAGCCACTTCTATCCTCTATTAGGCTAATATTATATTTGAGGTTATGGGACCAAAATATCGAATATGAAAATCCTCCTACTTCATGCTCCATATGCAAGAAGTTTGGCCATGTGGGAAAAGACTACCCTAAAGTGAGGAACTTTATGAATATATGAAAAAATGCTTCTCATCCCCAATCAAAAGATCAAGTCCAGAAGTCCAAGAAACCCCAAATGGAGAAAGGGGAGAGCTCTGGTTGTGATACCCATAAGAATAAATCTAAAGGGCTAGAAGTAGATACAAATACCAAGGAGGTTTCTATCAAGGAGAAGCTAATAGATTCCCATTTGGTTTTAGAGAATAATACTTAGGAGGGATACCCAATAGAGGATATATTGGTTGTCCAAGGAAAGGAGCACCTAGTGGAGGATAATCAAGATCAGGGTATAGAATATATCTATGATTCTAGAGAGGAATTAATGAATACTTATGGTTTGACTCTTTTAGAGTATTAAAAACTACATTAGAGAAGAGAGTGGCAAGGGATTCATTAGTCCAATAGGGTGGAAGACATTTCAAAAAGCAAGTTGCTTTTGGCTTAAAGTTCTAAGCATGAACCACAATTAGCTCTTGATATCTAGATCTTAGGCAAGGATAATATTTCGATGGAGGAAGCACTTCATACCAAGGGTAAAGCTACATAGGTAGGTAGTATAGAGGAAACTCCTTCAATGAGGAAGATACAATATTCAAGGAATAATGTTGACCTAGGTAGTGAAACCAAGGTGGGGAGACCTTTTCTATCTATGACAAGAGCTAAGGAAACTTCAAAGAAGATTTCTAATGGCACTCAAAAAGTCTTAAATTTAAATGGAGGTCACAACTCCAATCATAGTAGTAAATGAAGATTATATGTTGGACCATTTGAGGGAGGTGTTGTAGTAAATGAATGATGTATATTAAGAATAATAAGGAAGACTTTGAGGTTGATATTATCCTCTCCAAATCTTATTTAGCCATTCTATTCTCTTGTTTTGTTAGCAATTTTTTATTGTTGGTCTCTTGTGTTAGTTTCATGTCATTTTTTGATCTGATCTTGTACATTTTTCACCTTGGGATTTTGTCTAATCTAGAAGTTTCTTTATCCTATGTAAAAGGTTTGGGACCCTTCCAAAAACCCCTATTTTTACCATTAATAATAAATAAATAAAAGAAAGGAAATATTAAATAAAAAAATTTGGAGACAAATATTAGAAATATTTGAAAAGAAATTGTGAAAAAATCAAGAAAATTTGAAAAGAAAAAGGAAATAAAAATTATTAAATAGAGAAGAATTATTAAAAGAGAATGCAAGATTAATTGAATGAAAGATATTTCAGCAAGAAATACTATAAGGAAAATTTGGAAAAAATTCTTCAAGAAACGAAGGAAATATTAAAAAAGGAGAAATTAGCTTGCATATTCATTGAAATACATTTGATGTTATAAAGGAAAGATACATTATTGAAATAATTATTGAAGAAAAAGGTAAGGAAAAATCAAAGACTAAACGTAGTAAGGGTCATTGAAATATTGAAAGGAATTAATTAGGGAGATAAAAGGTATTCTACTTTTTTCAAAATTGACATGAAGCATTAGAAAATCAATTAAAATAATGTTCTTTAATTATGATGTCATCAAAAGGTTCTTTAATAAATTCACATATGATTAAAGAAGTAAACTTCATTAAGAATTGACTTCAAAACTAGAAGAAATATCATCACAAACATGTTTTGAGATATAGTGAATCACCACAAACAAATCAAACAAAACCAAAATTTGAGTATGAAGATATTTTTGTATATTTATTCAGGAGCCAATAATCACATAATTGATAATCTATATCAATTTGTTTCTATTCAAGTGAAACAAAGTATACCAATCAAGACTGTAGATGATAAAATCTACCAAGTCTAAGGAAAAGGTAATGTTATATTTAGTCTACCTTTCTTAGAATACACACTAGAGAAAGTTTTTAATATTCTAGGAATAACATATAACCTAATTTAAATATCATAATTGTAATAAATAGTACAATTTAGGTCCGAGATGTAGACCAATTGGTTCATCCAAACCCCATAAGGGGGGTTGAGGTCCAAGGTTCAAATCTCGGGCCTCATAGGACTGAATGCTTGTCCCTTTCCTAGTGCTTTCAGCGGTGTAAAAGGTTTAAAATGATTGTGGCATGGCGGTTATAGGGGTGGACTGCACGAAGATCTATGTGGCAGCTTCTGTGGTGGATAGCGCAAAATACTGTGGCCGCTTCTAGGGCGAACAATGTAAAATACTTTGGCAGCCATAAAATCTAGATAGCCTGCCCGGATTTATGGCAGCTACCAATTCTATAATGTTAAAAAAAAAATTAATAAATAAATAAATAAATAGTACAATTCACACTAAAGGAAGAATAGCAGAATTCAAAGTTAAAAATGGTAGTAAGAATTATTTTATCAAAATACGAAACAATATTGAAGTCCTTGGGTCCTAAAAAATGGTATCTTTTCTTTAGATGTAATATCACTCTAAAAAACATCTAGATTAGCTTCTATGAGAAAAGATATCTAGTTGACCCCAAAATTCTCATGGTAAAAGAATAAGATAGTACTCTACAAGATGTTCTTGAAAGGGTGATAGAGAAATTTAAAGTTGCTCATTAGTATTCTATAAAAGAAAGACATATATGATTTTCATCAAAGGACTAATATTTAGTATGTTGTAAAACATAAAATGGTAGGTGTAAGATGTGAACTAGTGATTTAAGTGCTATGAATGCATATGCCAATACTTGTATATATAGTAATGATTTGAACCATATTAATGAGAATAAAATAATTTCTAGTAGCCAAAATGAAAAATATTATTAGGGATGTTGCTAGAATTGATTAAGATATTTATGATGGTTTTAGGCCACAGAGATGTTAAGACAAAATATATTGATAATATGTTGTGGTATCCAAATAGCATCAAAGACAATAACAATATAAGATATGTCAGTGATAGTTTAGATTATTGTGATGACTTGCTTAGGAGTTTGATAGGTACATGTAAGATCTTTTATCAATATTGGGATTTAGACATGTATTAATTTATTAAGGACAAAGGTAAATATTAAAAAATAATCAAGGTTCATCACCATGAAGAATGACAAGAAGGGATCAAAGAAAATGATGGCAATGAACCTTATACCAAATAATGTTATATAGGGGGTGTTCACGGTTATTACATTATTTGATACTTGCAAATATTTGGTGTGAAAATAATCTTGTAAATATGATTCATTTTGGGATTTTCATTGGGTAATAAATAGAGGTTTGTCATTATTAGGAGTAAATAAAATGTATTTCTCATAAGATAGATATAAAGAGTCATATTTCTTGGAATATTGAAGAGTCTAAGAATATGAATAGTTAAATAAAGTTGAAATGTCAGGGTATTTGCAAAGGCTATATGTAGAGGAAGCATATGAGATTTATGTAATCAAATTTTAGTACTTCAATACAAAGTGTGTAATATGTGAAATACAATAAGTTTATTAGTTTATGAATTCTTGTGCATATAATTGTGTGTGAATTTAATATTGATATATTGTGAAATATTTGATTATATGCTATCATTGAAAAGTAGAGAAACTTAGTATTCAAGGAAGGAATTGTTAACATTATGATTGAAAATCATGAGGGTAAGAAAATTATACATAATAATAATAATAAATATGCAAAGAGTTGTATACACCAACATAATAAAATTAAGGTTAATTTGCAATTTTTGTGAATATTGTTCTACATAGCACAAACTTCATTACAAGAAAGAGAAGTTAGATGAAAAAATAGTATTTTGCATGAAGATGCAAGTCAATTTATTACCCAAGAATGACATCCCTTATAAATGTTGTTATTGACTATGCTTTTGCATTTCATTCAATTGACAATACAAAGAATGGTTTATATTTCATCTGCCTATATTTTTGTCCTTATTTATTTCATAGAACCATGAACACCTCCTTCTTGTATACAATAATAACGTATTTGGGCCCTATCATCCATTTGGGATGTGCCACAACATTTGAGATAACTTTGATAGGAATACTCTTATTGGCCTTGGTATTTTTTATTTCTATCCTATAATGATCCTTGATTATTCTCTCTTAAGTTACCATTGGAGGTTCTAGTTGAATGTGATGGGGGACTAGTTGAAATGCACCAAAGGGGTTGCCTATTGACATCCATAATTATTATAAAATGAGAAAAAAATATGTAAATTTATATTCAGTGATCAATATTGGAACCTTCATAACACTTTAAACATTATCTTTTTCTTTAGAGAAGGATAAGATAAAAAATTTCCTTCATAACAAAAAATAAATTTTGACTTTGACCCTTTAACCTTGAAGTGAAGGTCATAGTTCAACATTTCATTTAAAGGGTAATTTAAAATTTTACTCATCAAATACTAATATATACACAATCTATTAATAAGACAATTGAATACTATTAGATATAAGAAAAATATTATGATATTTTTGAAGAATATTAGATTTGAAATATTTAAATAACTTTTACTTAAAGAATAATGGCTAAAAAAAAGAATTGCAAGTCAATATTTAAGTGTAACTATATAAATGCAGTAACAACTCAACACTTCCCTAAGAAGATTCAAAGCAAGTTAATATTTGTCTTCTCCTACAATACTACAATTGACAACTGTTCATTTTGGTCATTCAAACCATAATCGTACAATCAAATTTCAATCGTTCAATTCAGTAATTCATTCATTTTATGATCGTAATCATACAATCCAGGCAAAAACTATACAATTCCAATAAAAATCGTACAATCAGGTGTAAATCATTCAATTTGGTAGCAATCGTTCAATTAGGCAATAACTATACAACCATGCAACAACTATTTAATCAAGCAATAATCATACAACCAGGTAGAAACCATTCAATCAATTAGTAAACATACAACCAAGAAACAACCATTCAATTTGGGAAACCATACAATTCAGATAGCAATTGTACAACTGGGCAATTATTCAACCCTAATCACCGTAAAATAACCAGATAATTGCTCAATCCAAAATGTACAATCAAAACACACAATTGTACAATGTAGGCCACTTTTCACTAGTATTATCATTTCTTCAATGGTGCAATTTTTATGGGATGCTTGTACAATTCTAACCTTAACTGCACTTTCATCCTTCACGTAATTAGGTGGTTTTTGCTACACTTCAAATTAATATTTCATGTCATATTCACTCCACTTTATTAAACCATTCAAATACAACCATCCATTTTTTTATTCATTCAATACAATTATGAGAGATCCACAATTATACAATTTATTTTTGCACATTGTACCAATCATAAGTGCATCTTGGTGCTTCAATTATTCCTCTATACTCTATTGTTGGCATATATTTATACTGAGATTCACTTTCCTCTCATTCAAATGGCTTCTTAGATTCTAACTGCAACACCATAGTTCTTCTTCATTATAATATAACTCACTGAATATTTCTCAAGAACCTGCACAAGAAGGAAACAACAGAATACAAGCAATCCCAAATATGCAATTCACAATAACAAGGCTCACAATGATTAATGGATAAAATAAATTTTATTTGTTTTTTATAATTACAAAACTTAGTTGAGACTTCTCTTTCCTCTCCTCCCCAACTCCACTTTTAAACAAAAGTAAATAATTTATAACTCAGTTGCACAAGAGGTGAAAGGTTGGATTTTTAGCTCCATGATTATTACTATTGAAAATATTGTTGGGATGCTCCCGCATCATACTCACCAAGTAGAAGAAATGGTTGATGAACATTCAATAATTTTTCAATTTGAACCCTATATTTGAAAATATCAGATGCGTTCATCCATGTGGCATCCTCAGTTGCTTGATTATTCCATTTGACTAAATATTCTTGATATTTCTTGCCTCTCATATTTTTAGCAACCCTAGAATATATGATCATCTCAATTTCATCACATTCCTTTTCTGGTAGTTGTTGCATCCAATCAATATTTGGAAGTCCTGAACCATATCCTCTTGTTCACTGGTTGATCACTCATGGTATGTATATAAATATGCTACATTGAAAATGGGTGATATATCCACTCCTTTAGGTAGTTCTATTTCGTACACATTGGTGGAAAACTTCCTTAAGACCTTACAGGGTCCAATATTTTTCCAGTTTAACCTATTATAAGTACCTTTTGGGAATCACTCCTTTTGTAAATATGCTAGAACCAAATATTCAACCTACAATTATAGCACTCTTTTATTATGATCAATGTGTTGTTTATACTTCATGACAATCCTTCTTAATTCACTTTGCACCCTTTTATGTAAATAATGAATATAGTCAGCAAAATCCTCCACAATAGCACTTGGCCTCTACAAATTAGCTATCCTTCATAACTCATCTACTCCTCAAGGATGTATTCCATATACTATATAAAAGGAACTTTTATCTATACTTCGACTAACTGAGTTGTATGTAAAATTTTCTTGTGCCAGAATAGTATCCCAAAGCTTCACCTTCTTGTCGACCAAGCATATCAACAAATTTCCAAGACTTATATTCACAACCTTATTTTTTCCATCGGTTTATGGATGATAAGTCAAACTAAATACCAAATGAGTACCTAAATTATTCCACAATGTCCTCCAAAAATAATCCACAAATTTGCTATCCCTATCTGAAATAATACTCTTTGATAACCCATGTAATCTCACCACTTCTATAAAGAACAAAGTAGCAATATGAGTCATATCATTCATATTCTTGCAAGGTATAAATTGTGCCATACTTGAGAATTTATTAACCCCTACAAAAATAGATTCATTCCTCTTTTTCATCCTTGGAAATCCAAGAACAAAATTCATGCTTATTTCCTCCCATGATTTCTCTAGAATTGGTAACGACTAATATAATTCAATATTTTGGTTATTTCCTTTTGCATGTTTTTTTTTTTAAATAAAGGGGTAAAAATTTATTGATAAAATTTTTTGATTACAGAGTACAACTGAGCTTCCAACTAGGACTCAAATAAATAGCCAAACATGCTAAAACCACTAGACTAGAATGACACCCGAAAAAGACAACAAGAATAAACCACATTAAGTCTATACATCCTTGTGGATCAACTCCCACAAGTGTTGAGAGTCCCCAAATGGGAGACTCTCCCAATTATCGATACTCCAAGGATCTAGCAACTCAGAAGCCCTTTTGGCCAAGTAATCAGCAACCACATTCCATTCCCTTGGAATGTTCTCAAAGGATATAAATTTGAACTCTTCACTCATTTTTAGAATCTAAATGACTACAGAGGCCAACTGCTAATTAACTTCCTCCACCCTTTTACTGTTTAAAATATTAACCATAATTTGAGAGTCAAACTCGTAGATAATCCTATTCTAGCCAAGAGAAAACCCCCTCCACAAGGCCTCAAGAATTGCAAGAGCTTCCATAAAATTGTTGGAGTGAACACATTTATAAATGGAAAAGAAAAAACTGACACCACCAGTAGAATATCTCCCAACACCGCCAATGCCAGCATGTCCAGGATTACCCCTGGACAATCCATCGGTATTAATTTTTAAAACTCCTCTAGGGGGTGGCCTCCACCTACCATCTCTCCTAACCTTCTTGCTGAGCTGAGGAACCCTACTAGGGTTAGAAGAGTTCACACCATCTCCAAAGAGGCCAGGTTCTTGTTGTACCTTCTCCTACCTAGAATCCAAAAGAGGGTCCACATCACATTTTCTATGGATGGTTTCCTGAACCATATACATGTTCCTTTACCAGATCTGTTGAACAGCCAAATAGTTTCCCTGAAATATGCGTCGGTTCCGTTCAAGCCAAATTTTCTAGATGATGCAAGAAGGGCCCAAATTCCAAGCCATCCGAATGAAGGGGGCCTTGGCTGGAGGTCTTCCCAGACTACTCCAAAACTCTACCAGGGATAGCACATGAAAACATGGATGGTTCCAAGTGCTCCACCAACGGTGCCAAATATCTCTGGAAAAGGAGCCTTGGAAAAATAAATGAGAAGAGTCATCCTCATTATTACTACAAAGGACACAGAAAGAGGGACCCTGAAATCCCATCTTCCTCACATTATCCCATGTTAGGCATTTATTATGAGCTGCCAACTAGAGAAAGAAGTTACATTTTGGCTAGGTAAATTTGTTCCACACCTTTTTCCACAAAGTGACAGGAAGACTCTCATACTTTTGCTTATCAAGAACCTGATAACCATAGGCTACTGAGTAGGTTCCCTTAGGATTAGGGTTCCAAGACAGAATATCTTTAATCCTCAATGAATAACAAGGCCTCCTTGTAAGAATAAGAGAAAAAACCTCTCTGTCCTTGGCCAGTCCCCCCTAGGTCCATTCTTGTGGATCTTTCCACTTGTACATCTCCATATTTCCAAAATACTAGATTTTTTAAAGTCCTCCACACGAGACTAGCCTGCTTCCAAGAAAAAAATGCGTAGGGAACGTAACCTAGGATATTGATTCAATATAGGAGGGTGGCCATCCCAATAATCCTCACAAAAAATAGCATTTGATCCCTGATTGCAAATCCAAAATAAACCCTACTTGATTAAATTAGCTCCTCTTTTTAGAGTGTCCCAGATAACTGAACCTTTCCCAACCAAGTTGACTCTAGGTATTTCAGCCTTAGAAATACCTCTCAAGTATTTACAAGATAATATTTTAGCCCAAATCTAATCTTGAGAGGTACACCATCTCCAATAAAGTTTTGCAACCAAAGCCTACCCAAAAAGAGTTATCTGTCGTAACCCAAGGCCTCCCTCTTGCACCGGCCTACATATAGAATCCCACCTAACAAAAATCCATTTAGATTGATCAATTTTTCCAGACCATAAAAACTGTCTTGACAAAGCATCCATGTCCTTTATGAAGAAGATCTAGGTAGAGGGTGAGATGAAATTGGAATACCAATATAAATGAAGGGGGAAATCCCAACCTAGAATCTTAGAATGCGAGCAATCTTGGCTTGAATAAGAGGAGGGGTATTGAAGAAGAAAATAGAAGACTTGTCCTCATTAATCAACTGTCTAGAAGCACCAAGATATATGTCAAGAGACTGTCTAATATTTATAGCTTCCCTGATAGTAGAAACTCCCAACAAATCAATATCATCAACAAATTGAAGGTGGGAAAGAGGTGAAAAACTACTATCCCACTTCCACACCTGAATGAGACCCTACATGACTTGAGACTTGAGCAATCTTCCCAACACTTCCACCTAATGATAAACAAATAAGAAGATAAAGGATATCCTTACCTCAATTCCCTTGAGGTCTCAAACAACTCTAATGGCTCATTATTAACAAGAACAGAGAATGAGGAAGAAGAAACACATCTCATCACCCATCTAATCAATTTCTCCTCAAATACAAAAGCGGCAAGAACTTTCTGAAGAAAGGACCATCTGACAGATCATAGGCTTTGTCCATATACAACTTAATGAACATACCTGGCAACCTTGAATAAATTTTCTTACATCTATATTCATTCCAAGCCAATAGTAACCTTATTCAAGTTGTTTCATTGTTTTATTATATCCTAAAAAGTCTTGCAAGTCCCCCATAATTATTTTCCCTTATTAAATTTACTCACATTGAACTTCGTGGTATACATAGTTGATTCCCCTTGAACAACATCCCTTCTTGTATGAAATATTCAAGCTATGGAGTCCTATTTCCTACATTAGGATAGCTACATGCTATCCAAGCAAGTTTCTTGAAATTTTCATCATCCTTATAAAGCTTCTTCATGGCATCAAAACCAACAACTCCTACTCTCATCATATTCACCAGCAAGTTTTGCCTACTCAAGGCATCATCTACTCGATTTGATTTACCACTTCTATGATTCAAGACAAATAGGTAACCTTGCAATAATTATACCCACTTCATATGCTTTTGATTCAACTTACTTTGATTGTTAATAAAATACAAAGCATGATTATCACTGAACAAGAAAAATTATTTTGGCAATAAATAGTGCCTCCATTTTTTTAGATCTTGAAAGATAGCATAAAAATCTTGGTCATCGATCAAGTTTTTCCTCTTTGCTTCATTTAACTTCTCACTAAGATAGGCAATGGGCTTACCTTCCTGGCTTAAAACTTCAATTTTTGTTCCACCTGCATCACAATCCACCTAAAAGACCTTGTTGAAATATGGTAAGACTAGAACTAGTTGCTTGATTACCTTTTTCTTTAGAATTCAATAACTCTTTTTTGTTGCACTTGTCAACTCCCTTTAGGGTCTCCATAATCATTGTATAGATCCCACTAAATTTTTTGATACAATTACTATAGAAACTTGCTAGACCATGAAAACTTCTTGCCTCAAACTTACTCCTTAGTGATGGCCAATTTACAATGATCCTAAACTTAACAGGATCCATTCGTGATACATTCACAATCCTCCTGGTGAAATCACAAAACACAAGTATATCAACTATTCTTTCATAAAACTACACTTCTTCAAGTTGACTAATAATTTCTCTTCCTTCAATATTTGTAAGACAAGTCTTAGATATGCCAAATGCTATTCCTTGATCTTACTAAATATCAAAATATCATCGAAATAGAAAACTAAAAACTTACCAAGAAATGGCTGAAGCACTTCATTCATTAACCACATAAAAGTATTGGGTGAATTTGTCAATCCAAATGGCATGACTAGCTAGTCATACAATCCATATTTTATCTTGGATGTAGTTTTCCATTCATCTCCTTCCATAATCTAGATCTAATGATAACCTCTCTTTAAATCTATCTTTATAAAGTACTTTGATCTACTCAAACAGTCCATAAAATCATCCATAGGAGGTAACAAAAATCTATACTTTATGGTTATCTTATTGATAGTCCTCGCGTCTATACATATTCACCATTCTCTCCCTTTATTTGGTGCAAGTACAACTGGTACTACACATGGTATCAAACTCTCCCTGATCAAACCCTTGTTCAACAACTCTTGGACTTGTATATTTATTTCCTCATTCTCCATTAGTGTTAGTTTATATGTTGTCCTATTGAGCAAACTCGATCCTAGAATCAAATTGATGTGGTGGCTAATACTCCTTATTGGTGGTAATCCATTTGGCAGTTCTTCTGATAAACATTTTGTGTACTCTTACAACAACTTCTTAAATTCACCTAGGGCCTCATCCTTTCGATTTACTACCCCATCCTCTATGGGTTTGGTAATGAATGTAAATCATACCTTCTTTGTCATTTATTTTAAAACTTGCTTTCCAAAAATAAAACATACGTTTGACCCATTGTCCTCTCTTTAATCCTTGTCCTTAAATGGAACCAACACATACTTCTTACCATCCTTCATAATCATGTAGGTATTTTCCCTACCATCATGTACAACCTTTCTATCAAATTGCCAAGGTCTTCCTAATAACACATGACAAGAGTCCATAGGTATAATATCATACATGACCTCATCTCTGTAAGATCTAATTTGGAATTTCACCTAACACTATTCACTAACTAAAATTTGGTGTCCCTTTTGTAGCCAAGAGACTTTTTATGGATTGGGGTGCTCTATTTGACTCAACCCTAGTTTCTCTACCATTTTGTTTGGTACGAGATTATCCATACTCCTATTATCTACAATAACCTTGCAACATTTACCCCCCGATTTTCATATTATTCTAAAAATACTTATCCTCTAAGTAGGTTCACTTTATCTTTTTATGTTTTAATAAAACTCTCTTCATCATGAGAGATTCTCCTTGTTCTAGCTCCTCCATTTGTGTTGGGAAAGCAACACTTTCCTCATCTACTACTACAACATGATTCGTAATATCCTTTTTATTACTACTATTTTCTTATGCATTTGGACACTCAAATGCCTAATATCCATCCTCTCCATATCTATAACACCTTCCAAAGAATCATCTATCCCTTCCTCTACCAAAATTACCTCTTCCTCTTGAAGAGTCTCCACCTCCTTTGGCATTTTGACTAAAGTCATTATGAGAAGTACTAACTTCTTCTTTGTATTTTTGTTGTCCTCTTCCATTGCTTATTTGTACTCATCCTCGTCAAGACCATCCTCTTCCTCTTTGATTATTTTGTTATCCTTACAATAATTTATCTTTAGCCTTCAAGGCATATTGGTAGGCTTCATCTATTGTCCTTCTCTTTATCATGTTGACTTCATCCTGTATGGATATCCATAGTCCATTGATATAATTAAAAATATTTTTCTTGCTATATTACACATGATCGGCATAAATACTAAGCCTAAGGAATTCTTGGGTGTAATATTTCACAGTCATCTCTTTTTATCTCAAATTTTGTATCTTCCTAAAAATGCCCAATTGGTAGTTAGATATGAGGAATTTTACCTTCAACATGGTGATCATTTTCTCCCATGTACCTATATTTTATTTTCTTTTTATTTACCTTTTAGTTTGGACATGGTCCCACCACAAGGACACACACCCTTTTAACTTTGTACAAGCAAATTTCACTCTCTTGGGGCCTATAATTGACTCAAAATAAAAATACTTTTTCATCTCTACAATCCAATCAATGAGTTCTTCAAGGTTTAAATTTTCATCATATGATGAGATTTCTAACTTTGGATTCCTACCTATGTTTCCAATTACCTAAATTAACCTTTTTCCTGGGTTCACTTCTTCTTCTTCATTGCAAACTTCTACTTGGCCTGCCCCCCTCTTCTTCATTGTTGCTCCCATATTTGACTTGGATGTCCCTCCTCTAGGTGGTTTCCAATGCATCCAACCAAGCAATGATTCCTCTCATCATCTCCACTAAATCTATGGTTTGAGATATTTGCGGTATCGCTCTCCTCGTTGTGCCATATCTCCTTAGGAATGTATCCTCCTTGCTCCTCAAATATCTTCTAGCTCTGATACCAAATGATGCAATAACAACCCAACACTTCCCAAAGAAGATTCAAATCAAGTTAAATTTTTTTTTGCCATAATACTATAATTGACAACCATTCATCTTGGTCATTCATACCATAATCATACAATAAAATTACAATCATTTGATTTAGTAATTCATTCAATTTTATGATCATAATAATATGATCTATGTAGCAATCATACAATCCTAGTAGCAACCGTACAACCATACATCAATCGTCTAATCTGGTAGTAACCGTATGATCTAGATAGTAACAATTCAATGAAGCAATAATCATACAACCAAGTAGCAACTATTCAATTAGGTAGTAATCATACAACCAAGTAGCAATCATTCAATTAGACAGTAATCATACAACCAAGTAGTAATTTTTCAATCTAGAAAATCATACAATTCAAATAGTAACCATACAACTAGGCAATCGTTCAACCCTAGCCCCTGTATAATAACCAGGTAATTACTCATTCCAAATAATATAATCTAAACACACAATCATACAATGTAGGCCAATTTTCACATGTATGATTATTTCTTCATTACTACATTTTTTATTGGATGCTTGTACAATTCTAACCCTAACTGCACTTTCATTCTTTGCATTTTTATTTTATAAGGTGGGTTTTGTTGCACTTTGAATTAATATTTTGTTCCATATTCATTCCACTTTCATACACCATTAAAATACAACCATCCCTTTTTGTTTTTCTTTCAATACAATTCTCGAAGACCCATAATTATACGATTTGTTTTTGCACACTATACCAATTAAAAATGCATCTTGGTGGTTCAATGTTTTCACTATCATCTATTGTTGGTATATATTTATCCTAAGATTCACTTTACTCTCATTCGAATGGATTCTTATATTCCAACTATAACACCAAAGTTCTTCTTCGTTGGATTGTCACTCACTGAATGCTTGTCAAGAACTTGCATAATAAGGAAACAACATAACACAAGCAATCCCAAATACACAATTCACAACAACAATCCCCATAAGGGTTAATGGATAAAATAGTTTTTATTTATTTTCTAGAATTACAAAACTTAGTTGAGACTTCTCCTTCCTCTCCTCACCAGTCCCACTTTTAGACAAAAGCAAACAATTTATAACCTAGTTGCACAAGAGGTGAACGGTTGGCTTTTCAGCTCCATGATTGTTCCTCTTCCAGATATTGTCAGATGCTCCGACATCATATATGGATCATAAAATTATTTTTATTTAAATGAGTTCTATGAGATGTAAATTACTTTAATTATTTTACAGCATGACTATGTTCTTGGGATATTCTTAGAAAGCATATTGCGGTATTAATCCAATTATAATTATGCATATGCCATCTAGTAAGATATGAACTTGGGTCATTATGGTATTAATACAATATATTTTGACAATTATGCATACCATCTAGTAAGATATAAAATTGGGTCATTACAATGAAAGTCCACCTTTTTAATTACTTTATCTTATACAATTCAAAATTTTTAATTAATTATATCAAATTAAAATGACCCTTCCTCTATTACATCATGATTGTATTACCGTATTACTATATTTCAACATACAACACCATGGTATCACTAATAGCAATTATGCATATATTGTTTGGAAATATATATATATATATATATATATATATATATATATATATATATGTTGTATGATAAGTATGGATATTATTTGGGAATTCCATCAAAATAATAAAACATTTTATTTGTTGTCAGGTCAACTAAACCACATCCAACTTGACATGTTATCAAAGTTGTCTTTCATTTGGTTTTCTATCAAATATATTTTTCATCTTCCTAAAATTACTTTGTTTATACAATGACCTCCTTAATATCATTTTCACCAAGAGATGAAATCGCGTTTGGAAAATTAACTTCTAATTGAATTTTTCCAAGACAAAGGTCAACATGTGATTGTATAAATTATCTACTATCATGTTTCATTCTCTTTAGATATGCTAATATTTTCAAAATAATACCTCCAAAAATTATTGATAGACAAAAAATAATGTTATTTTTAATCCAAACCTCATTTATTTTTTCTTGTGGAAGCCTAGATTTTAACCACTTGAATTCACATTGTTTGCTTTATGTTAAGGTACACCCATGAGACTAAAACCTTGGCTTATGATGTGAACCATTTTGAAATCTTAACACTTTAATATCTATACCTTGGTTTTTAGTCCTAGGATGTCCATGATTTTTAAGACGTCTAACCACTTAACCCAACAAGTTTTGGAAATCAATGTTGAATAATTAATTTTACATTGAAATCTAAAGTTTCAATCCCATGAACAATGTATCTATACATGAGGATACTTTAGGGTAAGGGATAAACTTATGAGAATGTATGAAATATATGATGAGTGTAAAGACATCACAAACCAAAGTTCACTATTACTTTCTCAATGATATTTATTGCAATATTAACTTTAATATTTGAGAAAGCTTATGGTGTTGAGTTGATTGGTAAAGTTTAATTAATAACAACAAAAAAGCCTAGTTTATAATAGTAATGGATTTTTTACATCTGGTGAATTATCTTAACCTTAATAGAAATTAATATATATATATATATTTATCTTCATATGTCATAAAAGGGATAAAATAATTTTAAACCCTTAATGTTATTAAAATACTAACTTTCAACTATAAAAAATGGAGATCTTTATGCCTTGGTTAATTAGTCAAAATCAAATTTTATCATTTTTCATACAATAAATGAATGTTTTATGAATCATTTGCTTTCATTTTAATATATAAATTAATATTTATTTATTTATATTAACTTTAAATTGACTAAAAATATATCACAACTTACTACTTCATTTAAAATTTCACTATAACTTTATCAACTATATAATTTTTGTCATCTTAATTAAAGTAGAATAGTTTCTAAAGGGTTGGGATAGAATATTAGGGTTGAAACTTGGAACTAGTTCCATCTAAACATGGGATAATTGGTGAAAGAACATACCACACTATACCTATGAGATTTTTATGATGGTGACTTATCTTGTAATCCAATAAATTATCTCAATGATTTTCTTTGGAAATAGGCATCTCACTATTTTTTCTACAAAGAATAAATAAAAAGGAAAAATACAATAAGTTCTTGTTTGACAACATAGAGGCCACTCAACTTCCTCAAAGTAATGTTTATTCTTGACAACTTGATGTTGGCTTGGGAAACTTCCCAATGGGCCAAGGACTCTAAGTAGGATATCATTCTACTAAAGATTGATTTTGACAAGGCCTATGACTATATTAGCTAGAGATACATATTGAATATGCTTTCTTGACTAGGATTTGGTAATAATTTCTACTCTCACATCTCACTTTTGTTTCAATTTGCTTCAGATAGAGTGGTGGTTAATGGTAGCTTATCCCATCCTTTCTCCCTTAAGTTTTTGATTCCTTAGGATTGTCATATTTCCTACTCCCATATGGTATTAGTGCTAATGCCTTAGGATACCTTGTAGGGATTACTCACAAATAAGACCTTCTGAGAGGAATCACTATCCCCAACCAATAAGCTATGATCAATTCCCACTTTTTTATGACTCATTTTCTTTCTTCATAACATTCAAGAGGAGGTGAAAACAACAAGAGAGGTGCTCCAACTATATTATGATGTTTCTAGTTTCAAAATCAACGACAAAAAGATTGAATTAATTTTCCTCTTTGAAAATTAGTCCTGTACCTATGCCCCTCTTTAATGGAAAGTTGTTAACCTTGGGTTTGTCATTAGATATTAGGGATTCCCTTTAATATTTATGCTTCTCCAAAGTTCATTTGGGATTGGGTTCTCATTAAGGTGTAGGAAATACTTTCTTCTTGGCCCACTATATTTTTATCATTGGAAGGTAAAATCTAGGTTCTCAATAAGATCCATATGGATTCATATGATTAATACTCCTCTTGTTGGATTTCTACTAAATATGGTTACCATAACTTCATCTCTATAATAAGATAGTTTCTATGAACCAAATGTAATGAGGCTCATTCCTTACCAGTTATCCCTTGAAAACATTGCATCATCCCTAAAGCCCAAGGAAGACTTGGAATTATTGATCCTATCAATCAGGGTAAACATCTTATGACAAATTAGGTATCTAAAGCCTTAAGGGGAAGTGAATCCTAGAAGGTTCTCATAAAATCCAAGATCTCTATAACTACCTATAACACAAATGGATCTATATTCCTTGGTAAGATAAGATTCTCATGTCACTCTTATTTTCCATTAGTTGTTTGTTACCTCTCTTTAGAAATTGGATAACTTAGAAAATCTACAACTCCTTGATTCATGAAAGGTTGACTCCTTACAATATGATCTTTTTATAACCACTCATAACATATGGTGGAACCTTGTTATCTAAAGACATGCTAGCCCCTTAGCCCTTTCCAAGGAATGCAAGCCTCTATTCTTAGCATCCAAGGACTTTTTACTACTCTTGGATCTTTGGGATGAGTCTTCAAGGAAGTGGTTGTCTTGGTAGCAAGCAAGGTTTTAGTATCTCCTTCCTCCCTATTGTAGAGTGGCATTTGAGGAGGTTATCAAGTCTATTCTTATCCTGATTACTTTCAAAATGAACTACTCTATTCTATCCTTATGGTTTTATTAGATATGGTGGAATAAATTCCACCTATAAGTTGTACTTTCAAATTAGTTGTATTCTTGACTAATATCTTATTTTAAATTCTCTCCAAAGCTTAACAAGAGGTGAGACCATCATCTTTCCAAAACAACAATGGTTTTTTCTCATTGATAAACTATGAAAAGTGACATTTATTTCCTAGGATCTATTGTTTACTCAATGCGTCTTTTAGTGCAAAATCCCTTCTCTTCTGATGGATTTTTAGCCATATTAAATCACAAATCCTAGTATTCAAGATCTTAATCAAGCTCAATATTAGACTATTCAATAAATATGACTAATACCAACATAAATTATATTACTCAATAAACAAACTCAAAAGATGAATCAAAGTACTGAAATATCATTTGTAAGATTGTACTATAAATATAAATCCATGCATTATATTCAAGAAGTGCAAAATAATTGTTATTGGTACTATTGTTCTCCTCACTTATCTAGGGGAAGCATCATTTCCTGTTCATCATGTATGATAAAACTCTCATGTCTCTTCACTTGCATACTTAACATCTACACATATGACTCTTGACTTATTTATATGACACTTATATTCTCTTCACTCATTGACACATACTTTAGGGAAACCACACTTCTTTATAAATATACAATACTATCAAATAATGTAATATCTTCACTTATTGACACATACTTTAGAGAAACCACACTTCCTTATAAATATATAATACTATAAAATAATGTAATATCTCTAACATCTTTGGCAACTTGCAAAACTCAACCTAACCCAACCCTGTTATTTGTGGAAAAGTGGAGTCTATCATATATGTTAGTTTTATCCTTCATAAAAGTGTTAACTAACCTTCCCTCATCCTTCTTCAATTGTATTAATTGGAAAACCCGCCTCCTGAGTCTCTCAACTAATTCTAATTATTAAGTGAGACTTATTGAAAATCGTTATCTGATTTATTTGAAAATTAATGTGCTGATTTTTGTTTATTGGAGAAACTACCCCTTCGGCTAGGTGTAGCTCCCATGCAGACATATGTATTAATTTAAAAGTTTAGTAATGCTAAACTCGAAATTTGAGAGCAACTAATAGCAAATTCGAAGGTGGTGTCTCCTTGTTCTTGTAGAGGATCTCGTATTTCTTTTAGTAAAAGTGAATACATTGGACTTCATTGATATGCTTGTTAGCTGATTTATTGAAAGTCTTATTTTGAAAATTAAGGTGTAGATTTTTGTTTACTGGGGTACTATTTGCCTGGGCTAGGTGTAGCTCCCCCATGAGAGGTTCTTAGACATGAAAGACTTGAAATTGTAGAGCTGAACTAAAAATACATAATGAAGACTGTGCTACCCCACAGCTCTGTTTCTGGTGGCAAGATGCCTACTATGGAGGGGTTGTCTTGTGATGTTCTATTTACTGAAAAAGGTGAGAAATGCAGCTGCAATAGCAGCTTTCAGCTTCTCTCTACGCAGAAGGGGTCTTCGTCCGTTTTTTAACTTTTCCCAACTTCACTTACCCACTGCCATTTTCACACATTCTCAAATCAAAAACGAGATCCAAAGGTTGCTATAAACAATAGGGAGAAATAGGAATACCATGGATCAAAGAGAAACCAGTATATAAGGTAAAATCTCTCTACGGAGAGACTAATCTGGACAAAAGAAAGATAGACATACGTATTAATTTAATCGAGTTCCATAATGCTAAACCCGTAATTTCAGAGCAACAGTAAATTCGAAGGTGGTGTCTCCCCGTTCTTGTACAGGATATTGTATTTCTTGTAGCAAAAGTGACTACATTGGACTTCATTGATATGCTCGTATAGACGTGGAAAAAATTTATGTGCCCTTACAGCGCGCGTTGTTGAAACTTAAAGTCTCCACTAAATTGGGAAGTGCGGCATCCGGAGAAAAGCTAATTGGTAGACAGAGGAGTAATATAAAAGGTGTGGAAATCTGGATTTTTCTGTTTATGTGATATAGCTCTCGTAATTGGTGTGAGGATGTTCTGTCACATCCAGAGTACAGGTTCATTCCTGAGGAGTGGTGATTTTGATTTTATGTTTATGCATAAGGATTGGTCATCATAAATTTCCTGATGCCCATGTCGTTTTTGGTGCAGCTCCATGCCAAATGACAAACCAACATGTGCCTCCACCATAACATGGTCGGAAAGGAAGCTACTCCGTCTCTTACATTTTAGAAATCATTTATTTCTTACATTTATTTAAATCTTTCCAGTAGGATTTAATACAGAGAGGGTGGTTGTTGGTTTAAAGTTTCTTTCCTGTTGATTTTATCTTTATCCAACAGGTTAGGAGTTTATAGAAGTTTCTACTCAATTATATATAAAACAATAACTTTTTATAAAATTTTATTTTAAGATTATTATAATTATTTGTAATTTAAGTGTAATTTCAAATATATAGATGAAGAATGTAATTTATTGTGACAATATTTATTTTATATATTGTGACGAATGAATAAGGTATTTATAAAACATATAAAAAATACAATTTATAACCACAAAAATAAAATAATTACATTTATATTCTATACAATAATAAAAGAGCAAGTCATTAATAAATTCATTTTATGAGGCAAGAAGCACAAGGATAAAATAATATTTTATAAAGATGCCTCTTAGAATTGTGTCTCCTGTTATAGTTTAGCTTCAATACAAGGATTATTTTGTATCTTTGTATGTTGTGTAAATGAGAACGAGTTGAAACTCAAAGGTCTATTAAAGCTCTAACTCTTCATACAACTATGAAAGTAAGCCATTACTATTCAATTAATCCAATTTTAATGATTCCCTATTAAGGGTTAATCCTGAGAACTTGTGTATTATCAAAGCCCAAGCCCAAGTCATTTAGAGGGGAACTTGTCTATATTTAGCTCTAGTTATGGGAGGAATTAGGTTATGTGTTGGATTGTTGGAGTTTATGGAATGCTAAGGTAGCTTTTGAATGCTATAACAACAAAATAAAGCAAGTTTGGAGGTTTTGAATCATAACTATAGACGCTATTGACCACTTATAAAATATTTCCATTAATAAGGCCTATAGAGGTCCACAAGTCAGAGATTAGCATCACTCTTTGGTCAATATACAACAAGGTTCCATGCTATAATTATTCAACATTAGGTTGAATGACCATTCTATTTATAATCTATTTAGCATTGCTACAAGCAATTTGGTAATTTAAGTATTTTAACATATACCTACTATACAATGCAACCAATTAATTTAATTCATAAAGGTCTCTGAAAGACAAGAAAAATTTTGTTTCTTCAAGAGGTAAGGATCCATAAATTCTTGACATCAAAAGTTTTCAATCCTCTACTATTGGATTTACATTCCCTATGTTTTACAAGAAGTCATAAAAGATAACTTGTGTAGATCTACCACTTTATTGCCTAATGATTGCATCCATTATGATCATTTTGTGAAAACTTCTCCATAATACTATAACATTGGTATACTTTGCATAGATTGGTCTTTCATAGGTGGGAAACAATGGAGGCCACTAACAAACATCATAGAACAACTGGTTATTAGGAATTAAACTCTATCGGTTATTCCTAATAGGTATAATGTTTTGGATATTGTTATTATGGTTGAGAGTTTGGCTGTATGTATAAGGTTGTGGGGACCCTTTCAAAATCCACTCTTTAAATTAATGCCAAAAAAAATTATTTTGTCATTTTAAAGGAATACTTGTTGTAGAAATTTATTTGTATTTTTAATAATGTAGGACCTATGAAGTGCATCTTATCAATAATCATCTAACATTTAGGTGATAATATAAACATAGTTTCATGTCTCACAAGGACATCACAATGGTTAGGACATTGGCTTCTCTTTGAAGAGGTTTAAGGTTTAAACCACGATGTATCAAAAAGGGGATAGGCTAGATGATAGCAATCCATTGTTTATTGATTGGCAACATCCAATGATGTTATCCATTTCTATATGTATTAAATATATATATAAACATAGTTTCATTAATGGTTGATATATGTTTCTCTTTAACCTATGCATATATATGTTAGAAACATGGATGATATTCATACAATGGAACTTGTTATATCCACGTGTAAAAGTTAAATCTTAAATTTGTAAACATATATTTCTAATTATATTATGTATCTTTATAAAAAAGTGCATTCTATGCATTGATAGCTTTACCATTTATGATATATGTGTGTGTCTTAATTCATGAAGATATGAATATAATGTGCATAGTACATGCCCTATCAATGATAGATCACTTGTACTAAAGATGTGAAAAAGCTTGTCATGTGGAGGATACTTTGTAACTAATAAATAGGTATTTTTAAGGATTTTAATGGATGAAACTATAATAAATGTTGGTCCTAAATATTGCATGTAACATATCTACTATTGGTACCTATTCAACTTTTGGTATCTCCCCCTACTTGTATCAAATTCTTCATACAAAGCTAAGATTCAACTTTATGAACATGAAATATAAAAGTATGCTTGTCATATTTTTCTAAGATTGTAAAATAATTAGCAACTTAACTTTTGATGTAAAATATAAACCTATTGGAATATATGTTACAAATTTAAAATACTTTAATTTATGAATATATTCATAGTGTCTAGTAGCTTTAACTAATGAAAATATACCTCCCTAATTATGTGAAAATATAATTTTAACTTGAAACTCAAATTAAAAGATAAATGTTAATGACTTTTAAAATATGTAAGAAATCACTAGAAAAATGAGAGCTAAATTTGATAAATATTTTCTTAAATGAGTGTGACAAATATATAGAATATACTTGTTATAATAAATATATATATATATATATATATATATATATATATATATATATATATATATGTATATATATATATATATATATATATATATATATATATATATATATATATATGTATGTATATGTTTAGTACAGTAAAAAATTTGTAAATTTTTTTATTCAAATGATGTAATGATTTAAGACGAAAATTAATAAAATAGATAAATGTGTCTAAAGTGTTTCTTTTTCAAAACTTTAAATTTGATGTAAGAGAATGATCTTGTGATAATTTAAGCTTTATATATGTATATATTTATGATGTATAAGAGTGGTTGGTTATCCTCATATGCATTGTAGAAGTTGGATTATTATTTGTTTTTCCACACTTTATAAATTTTAATGATATAATAAAACCAAAAATTAAATAAATTAAAAATTAAAAAATAGAGCATAATAATAAAATGATTGATATTTCAAAAAATATATAATGAGGATTCTTCAAATAAATATATCATGAATATTTAAAAAATATATTGAAAGAGAATATAGAAATATAGCAAAAGACAATAATAAAAGAAGATTATGATAAAAATTTAATAATTCAAAAAATGGTCATTAGAGGGGAGTTTGTTTTACATTATAGACAAATAAGAAAATATTAAATATAATGTGGATCACACCATGTATTATTAGAATTAAGAGAGTAAAAACTTCTTTAATTATTAAGATATCAATATTTATTATTAAAAAATCTTTTGATGGAAAGAGATATGGTTTATTTACTAGTAAGTGTTAAAAATAAAGGAGAAAAAAGGAGATTTGGGATTTTTTAAGAAAATAAACTATTATTATTATGATTGAAATTGTGAACATAACAAATAAAACCATGCATATAGATAATTACATAAGCAAGCTGATAATAGAAATGAACATACAAAAATTGTATGCATGAAAATAAAGAAAATAAGGTTAATTTGTAAGTTCTTGTGGAGATTGTTTGATGTAACACAAATATGAACACAAGAAGGAAGAAGAGACACACAAATAATATAATTTCTTCATGAACATGCAAATGAAATTATGACAAAAAATTATATCGTTGACATAAAAAAATTGATACTAGTCTCCATCATGAAAAATATAATTGATTACAACAAAAAGAAGAGTAGAAATCATTAAAAATGATCACACTAGACATGAAAGAAAAAACATACCACTAATAATTACATTTATAAATATCTAGAAGAAGAAGAATTATGAGTTTATTTTTCTTAATAAAAAATTTATATTATTTTTATATGGCATTGTCCAATACCCTATAGATGTGAGTAAAAGTGGACATAAACATGAAAAGGGGTTGCACATTTTTTTGAAGAAATACATAGAATGTTTAATTATGGTATCTTTAGAACTTTTCCTTGGTTACATATGTAAAATAAGGAGGGTTTTGTTAAGGTTTTTGAATATCTTCGTGTAATCTAGGGTTAGGTTTCTTATTCTCTAGACTAGATTTATATTGTTTGTTGAAAATTACTTCCATATCTTCTGTTGGTCCCCCACAATAGTGTATTAGTGTCATGTAGTGGGTTTAATCCCCATGTACCACACCTTACCATTGATTTCATGTATTTTCGTGTCTAAAATAATTATCATACACATCACATTGTTGACATCACTCATACAAATCTTATCATTGATATTTCTTCTATAATTATTACAAGTGACATTGTTTATATTTTATTAGCCTCAATATTAATTCATATTTGTTACCTAGGATAATAAGCAACTTATTTTTGTATGTACAAATTGTTTTGTTAGGCCCTACCATGGCTTCAAGATGTGGTATTGCATCTAAGTTGACATCTTAAAATAATGCATTAGTTTACCTTTGTTATTTCACTTTCCATCGTGTAATGGGACCTACCCATTCCCTACTCAAGTTTCCATTAGAGGGGCTAGTGAAATTAATATGTGATCAATCATAGCTATGCCATAGGGTCTACCTATCAATGACCATTGTTATGAGGAACTGTTGACTAACCTCATGTATCCATCACCTTAGTTCCACCATTGACACAATTGAAGGGTTACAAATAAGAATAATTATTTTTATATTTCTACATCATATGCCCATTAAGGATGAACACCAATATTGGGATATTATTAACTAGTATATCAAGGGATGGGTGATTGAGATATTTTAATGGTTAGATAAGGGATATATATAACCTATCATTTACAACAAAAGTGTTGGTTAGGTTATTCTCCAATACAAAATATGGGTTTATGATCAGATATGACATTTCGAGACTTGAAAGTTTACTTTCATCCTATAGATTATTATTCTTCTAATACTCCATGTTGATCAAGTTTCTCTTTTTTATTTTGGCATTTTGGCCATATTTGTAAGATTTTATAGGCTAAATAGGTAAGGTCACTTGGCATTAAAATGAACATTATAAGTATTTTAGTTTTTGAGTGTATCCTCTCCCTTGTATTCATATGTATATAAGAGAGTTGATCATAAATTGAATACCATTTTTGAGACAAAGGTTTCATTTTAAACAAATTCTATTTCATGTAAAAAAGTTTAATGCTTTCTTTTAATTTCATAATAAAGGTCATTTGATTCACTACTACCCAAAACATAAGTAATGCTTATTCAAAATGAATGTGGATATCCCTCTTATAAGAGCCATTTATGGTATGAGAAAATATAATAATATGTTAGTTTTTAGAAAGGAAAATAAAAATATTTAACATATAAAAATCAACCCTAATATAAAATCATGGATGGCAAATGGTACTAATTCTTTTGATTCCTCTCTTTTTGTTATCAACACTTAGGATATACTTTATCAAAATATTAGGATGTGGTTTTCATTAAAATTATTCCTATCCTAAATTCCTTAAAATAAAGGAGTTGATTTGTCAAATATGTATATTACATTGAATGTTAAATCTTCTTCCTAGCCATTGCTTATTGTTATTGATAAAGGTTAAAAAAAAATTTAATCAAACTAAGCATAAACTTGTATAAACGGTGCATGGTCCTTCATCTTTGTCTAACTTAATCATCCCTTATAGACTCTTCTACTTACATATTTCTTTTAGGGAATATAATACTCCCCAACTATCTCAACAATTATTATTAAGAGGGGGATGACAAGGTTATTTTCAGTGCTAATTTATTTAAGAGTGGATTGGTAAATAAGGAGTAGAGAAAAGTTTAAAAAATAAAAGGAGGTTGATGCAATTTCCTTTTGCTTAAAATTTGATATGTTTTTACCAATTGTTTCTTATGTGGTCTTCCTTTAGTTAATATAAAGTACCATTGTAGGGAGTTTTTCATTGGCTTAAGCTAAATATTGTCATGATCCAAGAGGTATATTATGCTACTTGAGTGAATCCTTTTAGTGTGACATAATGAATTTTATTTTATTTTCAACACAAATATGGTGTAGGAGGTCTAGCATTGGGTATTGTAAAATGGATGAAGTAATTGATCATTGCTATGGAATAGATACTACACACAAATACCTTTGGGTTCAAATGCTTCTCAAATAATGAATTACTAATACTAGTTTGTTTAAACTCCAAACAATAGTACAAACAAAGTGGATCATTGGAAATGGATATTGACACCCCTAACCTCTATCAAATAGTCACTACTCAAGTGGAATTTAAAATGGTATATGGATCTAGGTTGATCTATTACTATTTTTTTAATGCATTTTAATGTATTGTTATTATGTCTTAACAATATAAATATATGTGGCCCTATTCAAGGGGTAAAAGAGAAAAGTAACAATGATTGGTTTATTTGAACTAATTTCATATTTGAAATTGAACATAAATTTAGTAGGTTAGATAAACAAGTTATATTTATCATGAAATTAATATTTCTTATTTAGTAATGTTGAATTTCATTTGCTATGTAACTATTTTTTTAGTCTTTGAGGGAATTTCATGATATTGAGTAGGACATATGTTAGTGAATTTTTTTCTACTAGTCTACATCACAAAATGAATACTAATTTATCATAGCACTCAAATTATTTTCATAGGAATATATTTTATTGAATGAAGTTCCAATCCAGTTGATAGTAAAGGTTAGATCCAATGATGGGAACTTAATAAAAGAAAGTGAATTAGGTTCCTTCAAATATTTGGTAATAAATTAACCTCAAAGAGGAGTCATAAAGAGGAAAACCTTAGATACCAATTATGTGGGGCATGAAAAACCTTAGCAACAAATTTATATCTAAATAAGCTTAGGCATTAGTGGCAATAGAAAAATAAGTTTTGATTAATCTAGATGAATTTAGTGGATGAGATACCCAAGTTTGTTTAAGATAACATTAGATCATATTTCAATATAAGAGAAAAAGTTTCTTTTAAATTATTTTGAAACACAAACATAGAAAGGAACATATTCTTAGTATTAAGGACTAAAATTACCAAACTACTACTACAAAAAAATATATATTAGGTAAGTATTTCTAGATTATTTTCATAACATATTATACGATGACTAGGACCTTAGTTAAGTAGATATTTTATCTAGGATGATTGGTTTTGTACATATGTAGATTGATTAAAATATTATTAAAAATTAGAAGTGCAACCTATAATTTAAAGAGTTTGAAGTAGCTCTTTTTTCTAAGTGCTAGTTTAAAAGGACCCTATGCTAGATGTGTAACCTATTACATTTTTCAAAAATTTTATAGTCCCACTTGGAAATTAATCTTTGCATGGTTTATAAAGATGTAGAAGAAATGTGATCTATTAGATTATTTATAAATTAAGGAGTTATAAAATTGATATTAATAACTAATTCCACTGGATATTATTGGGATTTGGAATCCTAGTACACTATTAAATATAACATATAAAATCATAGTAAAATCCACTTCTAATTGATGCATTCATTGAGACAAGTAGACAAGATTTCTTAAAGAAATATATTTTTTGGATAATCTAGTTTTAGCTTGGGAAAATATTGAATGGACACAATATACTAAGAAGGATGCATTGTTCATTAAATATTATTTTGACAAGGCTTATGATCAAGTCAAGTGGTAATTTATTTTAAAATCCTATAGCTGGTAGGTTTTAGATCTAGATTTGGTAGTAAGATTTTCATGGTTTTCACTAATGCTTTAGCTACATTAGTTCTTAACGTTGTGTAATTTATGTATTTTCCACTTCAACATATGTCTTTCTATATACTATTTCAACAGATACTCTAGGATTTACTGAAAGGAGCATCTTCTTGTAGTCTTTTGCAAGGGATTTCTATTCCTAAAGATTTTAAAGCATTCAATTTCCATTGTGCACATGACTCGATGTTGTTTCTTTATAGCTCAACAATAAATTTTGAGCATTTTATGTAGTTAGAGAAAACTAATATACCTAGTAAACAACATTCAAATATCTATCATGGGATGGATTTTTCCTTTATCATGATCTTCGCTTTCCATATCTTGAATTTGGTGTAAGTGGGTTTAGATAGAGAATGAGTTGTTAGCTTTAGAAACTTCCTTCAAAGGCAAACCTCTTGTTGGTATAGAAATATATCTAATGGAAAGGTTGTGTTCCCATAGACCTTGACCAACATTGAATGATCATGAAGTTATAAATGCTTCATCAGTCAATCTCTGAAGAAGGTCGATTATTTGCTATTCTAAATATTCCTAAAATATGGGGGAAAAGGGGGCTGAAGGAAGAAAAAGGAGCTAAAGATAGAACTTATGTTGGTGCATATTAAGAAACATCAAGACACATGCATAGTAAAATACTATGCAAATAAACAATCAATTACCTAACAGATTAGCCAGTTTTACTATTAACCATAAAACATTTAGTTTCAATATAATGTAGTTTATCATACTATAAATTCTAGAACAAGTGAATAAACATAGCAAAAATTCATAAGTTAGCGTAAACACCATGAGCATTCAACATAAAAGTAGAAAGAAATAGTCATCCATACATATATGTTCTACAAATAAATTGAACCAAAGGCCAAATAGTAATCACTTTGTATTAAGATGCAAGTCTTTCATTCTTACATATGAATTGTAAAGGCCTAAGAGCTAACCTATTTTTATTTTACATCTTAGTATTTATAGACCTTTTACAATGTTATAGTTATCAAAGCATCATTGCCTTAGAAATGGATTGTTGTTATGTTAGAAAGTCTACAAACCTATTGGATTACTTGAAAGTATGGATGCACCAACTACCAAAATGTGGTTCATTAACGTGGCCAAGATCTATGTTTTCTTGATTCACAAACCCTTTGATGTTTGCATTTGGTCCATTTATCTCTCTTAACAACTATTATTCATCCATCATATTCATATGCATGATATTTTATGACATTAAGATCCTTTGACAAGGAATCCTACCTAGTAAGCATCATGGGATAAAGACTATTTTTCTGTTGGAAGACTGCTAGATCTTCTGTACACCTATGTATTCTAAGAGGGAAGGCATATTCAGTATTTTGTTGGCTTCTAGATGTGTATAAACCTTTCGATAGCTTCACCATTTTATCAAACACTTATTTCTACTTTTGCATGCATCGTACCTTTGAAACCTAGGTGGAATTTGATCGAGTGTAAATGTTCTAGCCCCATCAGTAATTGTTATTTTTATGTATGTGTTGGGCCTTTGGGAATATTCTAAGTTCTAACTAGGTATGAATCTTTCGGTGTCCTTTGGACTTAGTCATCTTCTCCACTTTTCTCTCCTAAAAGCATGATACGTAGTTAGCACCTTATCAGGTTCTAACCAGGTGTAAATATTCTAGTGCCTTGAGCATTTTCCACTTTTGATTGTGCAAGACTTTTGGATGTCTACCTAGTCCTAAATGGGTATATATATTCTCTGATATCTTTGGTACTTAGCTGAATGTGGTCAAGCGACTTCTGATTATGTGGCAGATATTTTGTACCCTATCGAGCTTCAATTAGGTGCAAATATTTCGACACTTCAAGTACTTAGAAATTTTTACAATTTGGCAATATCTGGCATGGTACTAGAGATTTGGTACCCTTCTAGGCTCCAATCGGGTACAAATCTTATGATTCTCTTCATAATTAGATATTTTCTCTATTTTTCTTCTATGTATTTTGGACCTTTTGGATTCCACTGGTTTTCAACTATGTATAAATAATCTAGCACCTTACTCACTTAGCCATTATTTTATCTCAGATGCGGTGGTTCTTGGGAACTCTACTAGGTGTAGATATTTCAGCATCTTCAAGAGATAGTCAATTTGGCTAGAGTTTTCCCTCCAACAGTAGGACCAAGGATGAACTTTTTATTACTACATCTGGGCATGACTATTTTAGATATCGATCAACATGGATGCTTCAACAAGCTCAAAGAATGATTCCTTCTTCACTTTTCTTTGCTTTTTATCGGGATTCTAGGCTTGGAATTTTAGTATTTGCATCTTCATTTGATTAGGAGAAATGAAACCTTTGATGGTCTTTGGTTTTATTAAAAAAAAAAATGAAATAAATAATTGTTAATAGCTTATCATGGGTAGATGCAAAAAGTACCCACAATATTGGTGACTCACAAGGGATTTTCACTTTGTGGAAGAAAGAACAAAGAAGAAGGTGAAAGAAAAAATAGTTGGGAGAGGTTGCAAAATAAAGGAGGGTGGTAGGCGATAGGGTGGAAGCTACTCACACAACAAGGCAAAACATAATGGTGAAGTGAAGAAGAAAGACCAGGCACAGGAAAGATAGAGGAAGAAAACAAGAACAAGAACTGAGAGGAGGGGAGAGGAGGAAGGAAGGAGGAAGGAAGGCCTAAAATTACCATCAACTAAAGGAGTTAGTGACACAATTGGTCTACCAAAAATAGCAAAATGGGAAAAATAAAACAAAACAAAAACACAAAAGGGAAGACGATGCTAGGGTAACCTGATAACAAAGAGAAATAGAACTACTAGATCCATGGGACACCCCCACAAAGTAGCATACTAAATATCCTATTTCATCAGATATTCCCAAGCATCATACTCCCATAAACATACTCCGTAGTTGCTAGCCGCTACTTCCAAAATAGATAGATTTCCATGCATAATTGTCATCCTCAAAGCTTTTCCTCTTTTTTTGCATAGTTCAGTAAGAACTTGTTCTACAAATCATATTTGGCCATGAGAGCCTTCAATTGTGCTCTTGAACTTACAACCATTTAAGCAATTATTTATTTTTGTGGTGCATGTAGTCTTATATATAATTCTAAGGGATAATTGTACCAGTTGGCATGTGCAAAAATTATGTCTTTGGGTTGCACATTTTTTTTAAGATTTGGCTTGATATGAATCATCCTTAGATATTCCTTTTATGTCAACCTGAATTCCTTATTTTTTTACAACTTTCTTTTTTGGATGACATCATCCCTTTATATGGCATGGTACATCATTGAGCTCACACAAGTGGTGATAGTCTTGTTTTAAACTACTGCAAATTTTGAGGTGCATCTCTTACAATTATGTATTATTATACCTTTTTTCCATTGGGCTACAAATTCAAACACAAAACACTAGAAGGGGAGAAAAAGAGGAAGAGGGATAAAGTGCTAATATAAATACTAGTGATGGCCTATGGAATTCAATGTTTCACAATTTTCTATAGCTTTTTAATCCATACCATGATACTTTTTTATATGTACAAGGTGATGCAATATATTGCATATATCTATGATCACTGTATTAGCTTATTTACTTGCTACCTATTTACACAAAAGTGCGGTGTGTGTGTCACACCTACTTCAAGATACATCATGTATATTATCCCATGAATCTATAATATCCTATCCATACAACATTGAACTTGAGCCTTTCTTTGTATTCAATTTGCTCTAACTTGCCATTACTATCATACACAATCATGTTGTAATCTAAAACTAGACCATGCTCTGGAAGACTTGAATTCTAGTTTGTGACATCTTGTAAAACTGTTATATCCTCCTAATTCTACATTTATTCTTCTAATTACATTTGCGATGACTTCCTCACCCGAGGTTTTATAAAACCTACCACCTCTTCCTTGATTTCTTGTTTGGTGGTTATACTCAAGGTGGTAACCCAATAATCATGAGAATCTTGTTGTTCCATATCCCATTGGGATTCAGGATCAAAATATGAAAACTCGTGTAGAGTTGGGTTAGTAGGTTTACAAGGTTGATCTATCCTTGGACCTGATAGGCAATCTAATTCTAAGCTTACATCATGTACAACTTCCCATGTGATATCTATCCTTGGCCCTTTGAAACATTCAATACAAAAAGACCGCACCCCTTGACTTGATATCTTGATAATATTTTTGGCCCATGGAATGATTATCAGATCTAGTCCTTGAGTTATGCATCCTTTAATTTGTGTTAGAGCATGTTGGGCTAAACACATACCAAATAATGGAGGCACATCAACTATCATTATATTCTAAATCACAACCAGATCTAGATGACCACATATCATGATGAGGATATTACGTAAGACTCCCACTTTCCTTAATTTGACTCCCTTAAAAGATATGAATTCAAGTTCAAGATCATTTATTTTTAGACTCAGTCCCAAACTATTATAGACCTCCAATGGCATAATTGAGACTCGAGCCTTTGCATCCACTACACAATTATGCAATATATGATTTTCTAAGAGAAGGGAAAGATAAAATGGGGGGATGGTTTTCTGATATAGTTAGATATGAGCCTCCTTTGGGTGCATCCCTAATTTTTGATACCTTTTGAATGGATAGATCTATCAGATTGACCTTGTCGGATATCAATAAATATTCTTTAAATATAGTAGGTGATGATGGAGCCATTTTGAGTAGACAGTGAAATTGCTCCACCCTTTTTGATCTCTACTTGTTATCAACACTTGGGAAGTACAACTTTTTATAAGCCTCCATTCTCCTCTGATTTAGGGATTTTGAATATGATAACTAAGGGCTTGTTTGGATATCTTCATCTATTCTTTGGTCTACTAAAAATTGTGCATGGTTTCTAGTGAGGTATTCAATTTGGATTGTCTTCATAATATCTGTATCTATCCATTATTTTTTCTCATTCATGGAAGTTAGAGTTGTCACATTTTCTATCATAGGAACTGAATAACAATTATTGGGCTATAGGTATTCATGGGAATAGATTCCATCAGGTGATGGTAGCTTAGCTAGATCTATTATTGCCTTTATTTTTTCCTCAATACAGATGTGATTACAATCCATTCCCCCTTGGGTTCCTTCTCCTATTTGTTTTATTTGTAAAAAATAATATGGTCCATATGACTCTGTATACTCATGTATCTCCGGAGTATTTACTTTGGATTACATAAGTCACATCTTCATATCCTCAAATTCCTTGGTTATCTCTTGCATTTTTATCTTCGATTTTTGTTCTAACTACAGTCGAATTTTTAGAAGAAAAAAAAGATCAATTATTTTTAGGATCGCACAAGGGGCCAGGTTTAGTTACTTGTGGGAATAATTTGAAGCTTGTGGATGGAGGTCTGGGGTATGCTACATTTCTAGGTGGGATTTTTTCAGCCAAAATCAATAGATTTTTAGCTTGTGCGGCTTCCTAAAATAGATAGGGGAACCTTTTTTGTTTAGATTGCAGAATAAGAACGATCAAATCAGGATTAAAATCTCATATGTAGTAAAGATAGGCCTATGCAAGAGATGGTTGGAATTCTTGGGGGATCCTCCTCCATGTTATTTTGAACCAGATATTAAAATCAACTATGCTCTCCTAAGGAGCTTGTTTAATGAATGAGAACTGAGTAAGCAAAAGAAAAGGATCTCATGTATCATCAAAGGTATATATGAGCGCTTCTACCAGATCATCCCATGTGTGTATGCTTCCTTGATGTAGAGATTTATACCATAAAAATGCCTTCCCATTGAGATATAAACAACCTGACCATCACATCTTCTGATGCGATACTATGGATAGTACCCAAGGAGGCCACATCTTGATAGTGTTCATATGCGGTCTTTTTTGCACTATCAAAGCTGGGAAGTGTCTTCAGAGCAACCTTGGGGATTTCATGAAGGTATGGAATATTTAGGGGTCTCACATAATTCCAATGGGGATAATGTTGTTGAACCATTGATGCAATTGGGCTACTGATCTTTTAGAAATTTTGGGTTCTCTTTTTAAGGGGGAGTCACCAAACAAGCATATTTACTTTTATTATGAGGTCAAGACTACTCAAAAAATCTTGAATCCTTCTAGGAATAATAATTAATTAAAAAGTGTGGAGGCAACTATTCATAGATTCTAGGTCATAGGAGCAGTAGAGTTGCTAGGTGATTTCAATGAAAACTAATAATACAAGATATCACCAATCCCTGAATTATTAAAACTGTGGGACCTTTGTCCCACCGGGCATACCAAAAAATTGTTGGTCTAGAAATTTATCTAATTGAAAGGTTGTGCACCCACAGACCTTGACCAACATTTAATGATCAAAAATTTGTGAAGGCTTTAGAAGTCAATCTTCGGAGGAGGTTGGTTCCTTCGTATTCCAGCTAACTATTCCTAAAATATGGATGGAAAATGGGGCTAAAAGAAGCAAAAGTAGTTGAAGCTAGAACTTCTTTTGGTACAAATTAAGCAACATAAATACATGTGCATGATAAAATACTGCGCAAATAAACAATCAATTACCTAACAGACCAACTAGTTTTACTATCAACCACAAAATATTTAGTTTCAATATAATGTAGCTTATCAAACTAAAAATTCTAGAACAAGTGAATGAACATAGAATTTATTAAAAAATTAGATTAAACACCATGAGCATTCAATAGGCTAAAATTAGAAAGAAGTAGTCATCCATACGTACATACTATGCAAATAAATTGAACTAGAGGCCAAAAAATAGTCGTTTTATATTATGATGCAAGTCTTTTGTTCTTACATATGAATTGTAAAAGCCTAAGAGCCAACATATTTTTCTTTTAAATATTATTATTTATAGATCTCTTACATTTATACAGTTTTCAAAGCATCATTGCCTTATAATGGATTGTTTTTATATCATAAATTCTGCCAACCTGTTGGACTGCTCGAAAGTATGGCTGATCCAACTACCAGAATATGGTTTTTTGATGTGGCTAAGATCTACATTTTCTTGAGTCACAAATCTCTTACTGTGCATTTGGTCCATCGATCTCTTCTAACACCTTCAATTCAGTTACCCTATTCATCTACATGATGGCTTGTGCCATTAAGATCCTTTGACAAGGAATCCTGACCAATAAGCATCATGGGATAAAGACCCTCTTTTCTGTTGCAAGGTGACTACCAGATCTTTTGCAAACCTATATATTTTGAGAGGGAAGGCCTATTTAGTATTTTGTTAGATTTTGGTTGTGTATAGACCTTTCGATCACTTCACCATTTGGCTAAACACTTCTTTCTACTTCTACACGCATCGGACCTTTGAAACCTGTGTGGAATCTGGTCGAGTGTAAACATTTTGGCCCCCTTAGTACTTGTTATTTTCTTCATGTGTTGGGATTTTGAGAATATACCAAGTTTTTATTAGGTATGAATCTTTCAATATATTCTAAACTTAGTCATATTTTCCACTTTTCTCTCTTGGAAGCACAACATGTAGTTAGCACCTTATCAGGTTTCGATCGGTGCAAATGTTTTGACACCTTGGATACTTGGGCATTTTACACTCCTCATTGTTCTAGATTTTTAGGCATCTACGTGGCCCTGAATGGGTATATATTCTTCGGTATCTCTAATACTTAGCCGAAAGTGGTCAGGTGACTTTCAACTATGGGGTGTATCTTTAGTACCCTATTATGCTCCTATTGGGTGCAAATATTTTGGTTCTTCTAGTACTTAGCAATTTTTGTAATCTAAAAACCTTTGGTCTAGGATTGAATATTTGGTACCCCATCGAGATTTGATTGGATAAAAATATTATGAGACTCTACATATTTAGCTATTTTCTCCTTTTTTCTTCTACGTTTACTGGATATTTCATATTTTATTGGGTTCCAACTAGGTACAGATAATCTGGTTCCTTCCTAACTTAGCCATTCTTTTATCTCATATGTTTTGAGTCTTGGGAACTCTACTTGATGTCGGCTCGATGCACAACTTCTGATGTCTTCAAGGGATAGTCAATTTGGTTGGAGTTTTCCCTCACATAGTAGGACCAAGCATGCACTTTTGAGTACTTCATCTAGACATGATTATTCTAGATGTTGATCAATGTGGATGCTTCAACAAGCTTAGAGGTTGATTCCTTATTTACTTTTTTTTGTTTTTGGCTGAGCTTCTAGGCTTGGAATTTTAGGCTTTGCATCTTAATTTGATCAGGACTGATGAAACCTTTGATGGTCTCTAGTTTTATTTAAAAAATAAAATAAAATAAAATAAATAACTACTACTAACTTATCATTGGTAGATGCAAAAAGTACCCATACCTCTATACAACAATTTTTTGATCTATGGAATCTTTATGAAATGTTAAAAAAATCATACCCTTTTAAAAGATCAGTTTGATTTGATGATGTTTCTTCTTTATAAATTTCAAAGGGTGCTATCCCTTATCATTGATGATATTTTGGTCATGTTGTCCCTAATATTCATGTGCAATTTAATGCAGGATCATCCTTGTGTTCATGCAATCTTACATTGATAAAAGAAAATATAAAATTAAATTAAATTAAAAATATTTGTAGTGTTGTGATAGGTGCCACATAGTTCTATGTGCATGTATTTCTATAATTGTTTCACATGCAATTTTATGATATTTATGACTTTTTTATTAATGTCTTAGGTGGGAAAATTGTTTATGGTTATTGTGCATGTACTTGTGTGGTCTTTATGACCATTACATTAATGGTTCGACAAGTAAAATTGTATGTGGTCTTTGCACACATAGTTCTATGGTATTTATAACCATTGCATTAATGGCTTAGGCAATAAAAACATGTGTGGCCTATGCACATGCAATTCTATGGTATTTATGACCATTGAATTAATGGCTCAGGGAGGAAATTGTAAATTGGATTTTTTTTAACTTCCTTTGAGTGGATCCAAGTTTCTTATATTGGGTAGAAAATGATGATTTATAATTTGATATTAAATTTGAATGAGGATTCCATTGAAAAGGTGGGAGATTGATGCAAGACAGTTCTTAAAGATAGTTTCAAATTGATTGATTGAATGTATAGTGTTTATGCTAGAAATCTGCGTGTATTTTTTTTTGTAATCTTTGCTTCTAGGTTTAAATTGAAGAAGAACTTTAATATTTTTTACTTCAGTGTTTTCTTTTGGATTTCATTGTTTTCTCCTAAATCCACATGTTTATTTTTAATTCAATCTGCATACAATGCTACATCAGTTGGTATCAGATCTTAGGCTTGTTGTAACAACCTAAAAATCTAACCCACTCAAGAGAGAATTTTTTTATTTGTATTACATTTGTTAGAGATATACATACCCCCATCCTACATAAGCCATTCTTTGAAGTTGTATACTAAATTATACCTCTATATTAAGTTATCCATATCATCTCTATGATGAGCCAACTTATCCCTTTAAATTTGTAAAAGGGTATGCCCATCCCTACACCATACATAAATTCATCTATGTAGGTGCACTAAACATAATGAAAATAATCTATCTATCTCATCTCCATGATGAGCTAACTTATCCATCATTCATTGTAATGCAAATAAGCTATCTGTCTCATCTTCATGATGAGCTAACTTATCCATCATTCATTGTAATGCAAATAAGCTATTTTTCTCATATTCATGATAGGTTAACTTATCCATGATTTATTGTAATGTAAATATGCTATTTGTATCATCTCCATGATGAATTAACTTATCCCTTTTTATCTATCAAAAGGGTACACCTATCCTTACACCATACATAAGTTCATCTATGTAGGTGCACTAAGCGTAATGCACATAGGCTATCCATATCTCTCAATATCTTTATAATCTTCTAATCCATAAGCATAAACATTAATAGATGTCATTTTCTAATCATATAAGATTCATCAAATGCAAGATAAAAATATGAAGATATTCAATACACACATAACACATCATATATCCTCAAAAACTCTTATAGAAAAAACCCAACTTTGAAACATCCTTTTTATTGCATAAGTTTAGTTGTCTCCAATACAACTATATAAAGGAATCTCATAATTCCTTTTTCCAAAACATCAATACCAATATAATTACATAAGAACCCCATAATTCTTATGTCCTCAAAACATGAATTGTTCCTTTAATTCATATTACAAATTCAATGAGGGAACCCCATAATTCCCTCGAATGAATTCCACATTCATTCTCCTAAATATGATCTCTTCTAAATACATAAGAGCTTCATAATTTTTATGTCCTAAAAAAGATGAATTATTCCTTTAATTCACAATCAATGAGGAAATCCTATAATTCCCTCGAATAAATTTCATATCCATTCCTCTTCTTCCAAAACATCACCAAAATAAATACATAAGAACCCCATAATTCTTATATCCACAAAACATGAATGATTTTTTAATTCATATTATAAAACAATGAGGTAACCCCATAGTTCCCTTGAATAAATTACACATTCATTCTTATAAATATGATTTCTTCCTTCTAATAACATTTAATAGAATACCTTATTTTTAAAGGTCTAACATATCCTTTACCATACAATAATATTTCTTTCATCAATCACACAAAGGTACATTCATCATTCAATAATGAAAGTCATTTATCATTCAATCCAACATAAAATGAAAGTCACTTATCATTTCACAACACATAGAATCATCCAATATTCATTCTTTTAATTAATCAAAAGCCCCTACTTTCAATTAATCAAAATACCCATAACTCATCCTTTCAATTAATCAAAATCATATACTTTCAATTAATCAAAATACCTAGGTTCGAGGTGTAGACCAATTGGTTCCCCAAACCCTGTAAAGGGAGCGGAGGTCCAAGGTTCAAATATTGGTCCTCATCGGACTAAATGCTTGTCCCTTTCCTGGTGCTTTCAGCAACGTAAAAGGTTTAAAATAATCATGGCATGGTGGTTACAAGGGTGGACTGTATGAAGATCTATGTGGCGACTTCTTGGGTAGACAATGTAGAATATTGTGGCAGCCATAAAAAGCTAGATAGCCTACCCGGATTTGTGGTAGCTACCGATTCCACCATGTAAAAAAAAATTAATCAAAATGCTCATAATTCATTTTTTCAATTAATCAAAATCCCATATTTTTAATTAATCAAAATACCCATAATTCATTCTTTCAATTAATATTATAATTCAAATTAATCAAAAAACTCATAAGTCATTCTTTAAATTAACCCTGAAAGGTCATTCCTTTAATGCATTCTTTAAGACAAAAAGGTAATTCTTTCACTTAAATCAAAATACCATCCTTTTAATAAAAATACTTTCATTTAATCAAATATATAATTCACAAAACAAACCTAAGTTCTAATCAAATTTTCCACAAAATTGATCCTAGGTTATCATTCAATTTTTCCACCTATTTGCTTCCTAAGAATCATTCAAATTTTTCATAAATTTGTTTCCTAAGATTCATGCAAATTTTCCACAAATTTATTTTCTAAAATTCATTCAAATTATCCACAAATTTATTTTCTAAGTTCCATTCAATTTCTCCACGAAATTGATCCCAAAATTCATTCAATTTCTCCATGAAATTGATTCCTTAGTTTCACATATATTTTCCATAAAATTATTCCTAATATTCTTCCAATTTTTCATAAAATTGATCCTAGGTTCCCTTCAATTTCTCCCTGAAATTGATCCCTAATCCATCCAATTTATCCATAAAACTTATCTATAGTTTTCTTCAATATTTGCTCTATAACACCCAAAATTGGTGTATAATTTGTGTTTAATTTTGATCTAAATCAAAACCCAAAATTGCTCTATTATCAAGTTCACGTTTCGCTCTATCAAATCCTTTTAAGAAAAGTAGTTTATTTTAGAAAAGAAAAAACTTATAAACCTCCAAATAAAAAGAGTAAATAGCAAAAAGGGGTTGTTTCAGTAGAAAATCTTCCAAAATGGGGTTTTTCAAGTAAGTCAACCAGTCAAACCACATACCAACCTGATATTCCATTGACTTACAACCAGTCAAAGAGCATCTAAATTGGTCAACCAAACCATAATGCCCAACAACTAGTACTTTAGCCTCTACTAGGCAGTAGCTACCCTAACCACCGTCTATTGGTCAAGATAATAGGGATTGCCTACCCTATTTCAACATTGTGAGAGATCCTATAGAGAGCATGTGGGATAATTTATCACTTACCTACCAAAAATAGTTTAAGCTAAATTATACCCCCAATAAACTGGTATATCAACCAATCATAAGTGATAACCACATGCAAACAACCAACCAAATATGACATTCTATGTGATAGGCCACAAATAGGTCATCAATAGGTGAAGGAATCTACGAGGGTTGTGAGGGCTTACCCAAGCACCTAGGTGCATGGCTACCTAACTCTAGGTGCTTAGTGCCTTTTAAACCACCACTATCCCACTGCATATTACATGTGAGATAATCCTATTTCCTCATTAAAAAAATAGTTTTCCTACCCAGGCACAACAGATAAATAATATTCAAACAACCAAACAAAACCTATCAAGAATTAGCTAATCATAAAGCTAGACATCCAGTCAATAATCGAGTAGAAGGGTACATGTGTCCATACAAGGGTTCAAACAACCAAAGCATGATGGTGGAGAAGAAAACTGAAGGGAACCATAAAACAAGGAGGTATTCAAAGAGTAGCCTACCATTACAAGGCTTTAATGGCTAAGGACAGAGAGTCTGAGTGTCTATTCAAGATAACAGGGGGTGGTAGTTTTTTGCATCTATAAAATATAAACATAATACACTAGAAAGGATTACTTGCTTCTTTAAACACCTAAATATTAGTCGATTGAGCAGATCTTCTCATCAATAAATATTAGATAAGAATACCTCCCAATGGTAATACAATCTACAATGATGAAAAATCATTTAGAAAGATTGAAACAGGCCTGAATCATCACTATAAATGTATGAATGGTCAATTTAGGCCCATGTAAGCTCTAATATGAGGATAGGTTAATTCAGTCCTAAGCTCTATGGAATAAAATAGAAGCCATTATCGATAGAAGTATGTTCTCAAGCAGAGAGGAAAATCAATCCAGACCCCTAGTAAACTATATTTCCATAGCTAAAATAGAACTTGACCAAGCATTTAAATGAATGGTGCATAACATAATAGGGCATAGACATTATTCATAAAAGAATTTAAATACGAATGCAAATACTTTTAAACAAAATTAAAACAATGGGAGATAAGAGGTTGCTAATGGTCCAACCTATTTATTTTTCTCCTCATTTATCTTCTACCTCTATCCTCCTTCGAGCCTTACTTTATTAGGGTCCTCCGCCATTCCCCTGAGCCCTTCCATCCCCAAAAATCTCCATCCTCCTTTTTGCTCCTCCCAAGAACATCATGCACTCTTCTCCAAATATTCATGCCCATCTGCTCTCTTTTCCAAAGTTGGCAAGGGGGTGTACTTCTCATTAAGGCCAACCCCCTTCCTTAGGCCTCCCTGACATGAGGTATTAACATCTAATTTTTTATTTCCAACTTTTAAATATTGTAATGCCTACTTTAAATTGAAAGTCAAAGGAGATATGATTTCTTTCCTAAAATATCTCATATGCCTTATCTTCTAGAAGGCCCTCATTTAAAAATAATAATATAACCCATATCCTTTAAAGGTTATACCCTTTTTTTATATATTTCCACAATATAATAATTTTCAAATTAATCTATTATATTTCCACAATATAATTCAATTAAAAATATATAATTCCCCCAATTAATTAATTTCCTCGTGAAAAATTTAAATCCAAGAAAATACATATTTCCCAAAAAGAAGCATTAGTAATCCATGATGTTAGTCTCTTAAATTAAAACTAATGCATGCATGGAACAATATCAATAATCCAAAAAATTAATTAAACCAAATGTAAGTAGCAAAACTAATGTTAAATTGTTATCTTGGTATTGCCCACCTTGGTATTAGTAAAATCTCTATTTTACTAATACCATCCAAGGTGGATTTGATCTTGGTGGTTAATATTTAATTCCACTTGTGAGCATAGTTTAATTTACAACACAACATATTATTAGTAGTACCATATTCATATATTATAACCAATGTTACAAACATCTTTGCATATCCATAATACAAACTATACTAGGCATTGAAACAGTAAAATTTAATATAGAGTTTATCTCTTATCGAGTCTTACCAAGGCAGGTCATGACACTCGTGTTCTGTGGTGTTGGCTCACAAGACTTGTTCGATCTGAGGTATTTGTATGATTGTGATTATATTACAGGTAAAACATAGAGATAACTCCTAGAATTGGAAGAGGAGGTGGTAAAAATAATCCTAATCCATGTATTGTTGATCTAGCTTATATGATGAGGGTCATCTTGGCTAGACTAGAGGCTATTGAGGCTATGCAAAATAGAGGTGTTGTAGTGGTAGGTGATATCAATGAATATGAGAGGGATGATTGTAATGAGAGAAATGGTGCCAAGTATGAGGGTGAAGCCACACAGAACCTTAGGATGGAAGAAATATTTATGACTACCATAGTGTAGGTTGGAAGTAAGTTGAGGTTTGATCTTCTAAGCTACACAAGGAGTTTGAATCTAGAAGACTTAGTGGATTTGATCACTGATCTATAGTGATACTTTGAGTTCAAAGCAATTAAGAACCCTAAAAGAATCAAGTTTGTTACCACAATGTTGAAAGGGCATGCCACCTTGTGGTGGGACTTGATCCAAAAGAGCTATGTGTAGAGGTACAAGCGTAAAATATCTACATAGGATAAGATGATGGTGAAGATTAGAGGAATTTTCCTACCATCTAAGTACAAGCCTGATTTGTTTAAGAAACTCTAAAACCTACACCAAATGGAGACCATCATGTAAGCATACATGGAGGAATTCTATAGACTACGCATTCATGAAGAACAACATAGAGAAGATGTCGAGGTATGTGAATGTTTTATGCATCTCGATTCAGGATGAGATGTTTTTGTTGATGATCAACTCCATTTAAGAAGCCTACCAGTTGGTGCTATGTGTAGAGGAAAATTTATCTTGTAGATAATAAGATGTATGTAATAGTAGTGGTAAGGGAAAGAATGGTAGATAAAGCAAGCATAGGGAATGTCAAGAAAACCCAATAAATAAATGCATTAGTGTGAGTGGCTACATGCAAGGTGTTGGTTGTAAATAAAAATTTGAAAAATGTGGAGACAAATATCAAAGCCACATGAAGGGTTTCAGAGAGACCTACTTTAGATGTGGTCAAGAAAGGCATCAAGAATTCAAATATTTAGAAGTATGATATGGGGGTCACACAGAGAAATATATGCATGTAGCTCATGCAAACAATGGTGATTTGGGTAGTGAAGCATAAAATTCATGTCCAAAGGTTTGGAAAAACTTGATGGTGTGTAAGGTACTACTAAATCCCACATATGAAGAGGCATCATGGTTGAGGAGAAGTCTCTTCTACACCAAGTGTATGTTAAGAGAAAAGTGCTATAAGTTGGTCATTGATGGAGGTAACATAGACAACTTGGTGTCCATGGAGATGGTACACAAGTTAGGATTAAAGGTCGTGCATCCAATGTCATATAAGATATTTTGGTTGCATAAGAGACAACAACTAACTGTAACAGAGTAGAGTCTAGTCACCTTTAGTATAGGAGGATATGTAGATTTAGTTTGGTGTGACGTGATTCTAATGAACACATACCATATATTTCTAGGAAGGCCTTGGCAATATGATGTTAGCACTATCCATGATGAGTGTAAGAATATATTCATCATCAGGAAAGATTGGAAGAAGTTTGATCTAACTCCAATGAGAGGGGAGGAAGAATGTGTGTAAAAGGGTAAATTGATGATGTTATCAGCAAAGTAGTTTCTCATGGAGGTGGGATACTTGTAGGACTACTTTATGTTAGTAGTCACACCCATGCAAGTAGAGCAGTCAAAACTGCATAGCGTAACTAAGCTCAAAATTTTCCATGGGTTGGTAAGATTTTAACAAAATTTCATCAAGAACTTTAGTGATATTTGTGCACTATATCCGATGGCTAAAGCTACCAAGAGTTTTGCACTCTTGAATAAAAAGGTGATAGAGGAACCAATGTTGGCACTTCTAGACTTTGGAAAGGTGTTCCAAGTTGATTGTGATGCTAGTAAAATGATTATCGATGGTGTTTTGAACCAAGAGGGTAGACTGATAGCTTACTTTAGTAAAAATTTGAATAAGGCTAGGAAAAAGTACTTTTTCTATGACCAAGAATTATATCCCATAGTGTAAGTTTTGTGCAAGTGAAGGAATTACTTGTTACAAAATGAGTTCATGCTATACACAAATTACCAAGCACTAAAATTCATCAATAGTTAGGTAAATTTGAACTAAAGGCACATGATATGGGTGGAATATCTATAGGATTAATATTTTGTGTTGAATCATCATATTGGAAGCATGAACAAGGTTATAGATACCTTGAGTAGAAGGTACGTGTTGTTGTCCAAAATGATAGTTGAACTAGTAGGTATGACGGGGATGAATGATTTGTATGGTGTAGATATAGATTTTGTTGATGCATGGTTCACATGCATGGAGCCATGAGTTGGATATATAGGTCCATCTATATATTTATTTGTGTAGAAGGGACTCGAAGGGTACTTTGGTGTAGATATGACATAGATGACGGTGGAAGGGAGGTACTATTGGACTAGTTTGCACAAGGATGCGCATAGATTTTTGGAGAGGTGTAGAATCTGCCAATGATAATTTGAGCCCTGAGCTCACATTATTTTTTAGCAAGGGTGTTTGATATAGGAGCATCCTTGTGTTTGTGCAATCTTGCATCAACAAAAGAGAAAAAATAAAAATAAAATAAAAAACATTTATAGTGTTGTGATAGGTTCCACATAGTTCTATGCACATATATTTCTATGGTTTTTGCACATGTAATTTTATGGTCTTTATTATCATTGCATTAATGGCTTAGGCAAGAAAATTGTTCATGGTCATTATGCATGTAGTTTTGTGATCTTTATGATCGTTGCATTAATGGCTCGAGCAAAAAAAATATTTGTGGCCTTTGCGCACTTAGTTATATGGTATTTATAACTATTACATTAATGGCTTAGGTGAGAAAATTGTTTGTGGTATATGTGCACATAGATCTATGGTATTTATGACCATTGCATTAATGGCTTGAGTAGGAAATTGTAAATTAGATTTTTTAAATTTTCTTGGAGTGGATCTATATTTCTTGGCTTGGGTGGGAAATGATGATTTGTAATTTTATATTAAAGTTGAATGGGGATTCCATTTGGTAAGGGGAATATTGGTGTGAGATAGTTCTTGGAGAGAGTTTCAGATTATTTGATTGAATGCATAGTGTCCTTGCTGGAAATCTATGTGCAATTTTTTTTTGTAATTTTTGCTTCCAAATAAATTGAATATATTTTTTATGTTATTTACTTTAGTATTTTATTTTAGTTTTTTTTTTGTGTGCTCCTGTATCCATGTACCTAATTTGATATTAATATTACATGGGGATTCCATTTTGTAAGGGGAAGATTGGTGCGAGATAGTTCTTGGAGAGAGTGTCAGATTATTTTATTGAATGCATAATGTCCTTGTTGGAGAACTACGTGCAATTTTTTTTGTAATTTTTGCTTGCAAATAAATTGAAGATTTTTTTTATGTTTTCACTTTAGTGTTTTCTTTTAGTTTTTGTTGTGTCCTCCTGTACCCATGTGCCTGTTGTTAATTCAACCCACATACGTTGTTGCATCATAATTTTTCTCAAAATTGAGAGTGGTGAAGTGGATATAACTAACATTTCTTTAATATTAAGGGAAATATAACTCTTTATCTCTTACTTATCCTATAAAAAATGGAGATATAATTACAGAGCTAAGATGAAGGTATTTAAGTAAGAAAATTTAAAAATAAAATGTTAAAGGAAGTTAAAGTTTTTGACTAACACTTATTGAATGATAAACTATCCTTTAAATCTAGGTTGCTTACTTGGAGAATTTCATCCCTAAAACATGTATATTATAGTAAACCATGATCTTTGAAGAACATTTTTTTGTCATGTAGAATGATAAAATATACATGAACACATTGCCTTCCCCCTTGAATGTTATGTTTGCAAACAAACTCTATTAGAATTTTGTATTGCTTGATTTTATAAAACATTATAATGTACTACCACATAATTTTCAAAATTTTATTTAAAATTCATTTAGCTTCAATATTTATTTTTTGTTCAAATAGTGCTTGCTTAGAGTTAGAGAATGGAGGCATAATACTTTATGCTAACATACACCTATAGTGATCACTTTTATTTAGTTAACTTACAATATAATCAACTTGAAACATGGGAATTGAATAATAAATTGGAGAACTTTAAGCCATAAGATAATGTGAGAACAACATGTTACCAAAGAATAAACTTCTGATCTCAAAGTTGACACTTCTATTCCCAAATGATTACCTTTTTAGCTCAAAATCAATAATTTGTATGCTCATAAGATTCTCATGCATCAAAATCATGAGATTATTAGTTTGACAATTTGGAAGGATCACTTGATCATCAAGCTTGGTGGACTTCCTTAACCTTCTTAGTAATTGATTTGAATTGAGTTTATGATTATACCAAACCCTTCCTATGTTATATTATTTTATTGACTTTGTTTTCTTTTAAAAGTGGTCTTTTAAAATATATATATATATATATATATATATATATATAAATAAATAAATAAATAAATAAAGAGAGTGGTTATAACGAAAGAAAATATAAAACCTTGCTAAAGGATAGAATTCAAAGAAGATATTTTTATGAAATTTGATTTTTAAATTAAATATATATAAAATAAAAAAAGCATGATGTAAGATAATAAATTGAGAAAAGAAAATGAATGTAACTTTAGAATACACCTGAAAAATAAGAAAGAGAACTTTCTTAGCTAGAAACAATTATAGAATATCTAAAATCTCAAATGTAATTATTTAATAAGAGATGTGATGATTTCATTTGATCTTTATTATTATAAACTATTCTCTTTGCAAGATGTGTCATTGGTTATTACGTAGGAAATCCCTAATTACATTGGTTATTACGTAGGAAATCTCTAATTACGTACAAGAATGGTGTTGTGAAAACTACTATTTAAAATAAATATAGATCGATCAGCAAGCGGAATAGACAGTCCAAAACAATTTCAGTATCGAGAAAGTCTAATAGTGTAACTTAACCAAATGAAACATTTGTCGTGCATATAATATTTAAGCAGAGGACACCTTTCTAAGTCCTCTTCTGTAAAAGTTCAATTGCAGGGATTCTCCAACCATTGGGCATAATCTCCAACTATTGACAGCAACATAATAACCACGGAAAGAAGCTCTGCCTTCACATTTCAAATCCTGAGGCCTTATACACTGCCTTCAACATCGAACTCCCCTTCACTATCCCAAATCATGCCGGCCAAGAGCAAGGCGCCCTCGCTTTCGGATCTACATGAATACCAATCCCTCAAAGACGAAGAACCTATAGACCTCGAAGAAGACTGTATGCGTGACACATATTTTTTCACAGTTGACTTCAGCCGGGAGGCCACTGCAGCCACTGAGCGGATAACACCTGCGGCGATGGCCGCCTTCACTTGCCTTCTACGAGGAAGGGGCCTTCGCCCACTATGGAAATCCTCCCAACTTCTCTCAACAACGACCATTTTCACATACGGTTCTCATATTAAAGCCAGATTCAAATATTGCCACAACCGTCAGAAAACGGGAATACCTTTGAGTGGAGAATCACCGATATTTTTATAGGGAAAAACGTATCGTCATTATCCACATACGGTCGCGCTTAGATGGCATATTTTGGACGAAAGACGCCATCGGAGGAGGCGCGTGTGGATACCGAAAGCGAGCTCCGCATTGCTAAAGCTTGAAGTTTGCACTATTAAAGCTTAAAGTTTAAACTAAGATGCTGGGCGGTCTTGTCGTTATCCATGTTCTCATTGACTTTAACGTTATAGGAGACGTTGGATTTCATGGATGTACGAACGTATAGTCTTGAATGGGTGCCTGCATAATGCTGCACTGTCTGCATAGTCCTTGGGCAAGGTTAAAGTTGGATTTAAGTTGTGTTCATTCGGTCACGTGAAAAGGATACGGACACTTGGGACACAGTGGGTCGAAAAGGATACGGACACTTGGGACACAGTGTCCCCAAAGCTTAGCAATGTAGATGCTCTGTTTGCTCTTCCCCAAAGCTTGGCAATGTGGATGCTCTGTTTGCTCTCATTGTTTTGTCTAAGATTATTTGATGGTAAGGATGACCTTTTGGCTGTGATAGATTTAATGCTTAATGCCTGCAATGTAACGGACGGGGGTAATGTAACGGACACAGGTAAACTGCAGTGCCTATTGTTGGAATATTGCAGGCGTTTAATATAACGGACACAGGTAAACTGCAGTTTCTATTGCTGGAATATTGTAGGAGTTTTTTACAGTACGCATGAGTTTTTTTTATAGTTTGCAGCAGAGCTAGGAGTGTGGCAGGAGTTTTTGTTAAAATACCTTCTACCTGCAACGTGGACATAGTGACTTCAATCAAAGCAACCTACGCATGTTCAAGATTTTATTTTTATATTTATTTTTGTTATTGTTTTTTTTAACTGTGATTATAAAAGGACACCCAATTAATCTTGGGGATTATTGGGAATTGTTTCACTATTTTTTTTTCTTATCTTGTGCATTCAGAAAAAGGTAATATTGTTCAGGTTTTTTAAGAATTCTGTTTTTTTTTTGTATTAACTGAGAATACATTGATAATTGTTTGTTGCAGTAGCAACTGGAGTTCATTTTCTATTTGATGTTGTTTTGCATAGTTGAAATTCTCCTTGCAGATCATATATTTGATATCAGAGCGAGGTTTGTTTGTGAGGAGAAGGGAGAAAAGCCTTCAGCATAGAGTGAAGAAGACAGAGAAGGGTGAAGTAAAAAGAAGAGCAGTTGCAACAATAGCAGAAGTAAAGGAAAGGGAAATGGCTACAAGCAACAGGAGTAGTCACCATATTTCTTAACAGATTCTAGTGTTCAAGAAGGAGAACCATGATTTTTGGAGCATTAAGATAAAAATGCTCTTTATTTCTCAAGATTTGTGGGATTTGGTTGAGACAAGTTACACAAAACCTGCAGATGCACAAGTACTTGCTACTTGGTCTCAAGCACAATGAGATCAGTTAAAGGAGAATAGGAAAAAGGACTCAAAGGCCCTTTTCTTTATTCAGCAAGCATTGCATGAATCAATTTTTTCGAGAATTGTTGCAACAACAAAATCAAAGGAGGCATGGGATCTACTTCAAAATGCATATCAAGGGATAGAGAAGGTAAAAACTATCAAACTTCAGACACTTCAAAGAGAATTTGAATATTTGTTTTATGAAAAGTTTTGAATCTATGCAAGATTTTTTCACTCGAGTGATGGGATTAGTGAATCAAATTAGATCTTGTGAAGAGAATTTGATAGATAAAAAAATTATAGGAAAAATATTGAGAAGTCTTACTCCATGTTTTGATCCCATTGTGATTGTTATTGAAGAATCAAAGGATCTAACCACATTTTAAGTTAATGAGTGAAAGCACGAGGATACGGAAACAAAAAGGAATATGCCAAGCACAATGCGTGTAGAACCAAACTTAACACTAAAAGCCTATGTATTGAAAAATGCATGAAAGGAAAGAACATAGATGAATCGACACAAGATAAAAGCAATATGAAATATGGTGATTCTTTATTGATATGCTTTCAAAGTCGTGTTACAATACGTCTCCTTCCTTTTTAGGGGATAGGAGCATCAAATATGTTTCTTATCACATCCATGGATAGCAATCCTTCTTCCGCATGCCCACATGTAAGATGGGCGGACCAAAACGTCATCGCCGCTTGTGTATATGAGTGTTGACTCCTTCCTGCTCCTCTGATGTCGAAGACCTATGTTCAAGGAAACAGAAAGGATCAGTAGCACCTATAGATAGAATAAAACATGTATTTCCCAAGGCCTACTGTCAGTGTATGCATGAAAATATTAAACTGATAACCAAATAATATCAGAACGACCTAGAAATTTTACAAAAGAATTAATATGTTACCAGGAAGCCACTGCAAAAGGAACAATGGAAATTCATTACAGATTTGTATTCACTCCGAGGCGGGACGAATAAACCTGCAACAATTTATCTGAAAGCACCCTCTTCAATGTCCTACCTATGAAGCTCCAAATAACTTGCAAAGTTGGGATTAGCTAATTGGGGGTGTTTTGGGACAACCCAGATGGTCATATTTCTCCAATTTGGCCTCTAGAACCCATATTTTGATGATGGCATCTGTAGATTAGTAAATGCGGGAAATGATAAAAACCTGGTCAAAAATGCTCAGAATGAAGTGAAATTTAAACTACAACCCATTTAAATAACCTAGAATAAGATGCAAAAATAAAATAAAGGAAATTTTCCATAGATTTCTATTCATCCCGGGGTGGAGTGTTTAGAGCTGTGACAGTTTGGGGAGCGCCCGGGGGTAGGATGCCCACCGTTTGGGACTTTGTTTCGGAACCAATCCACTTGGGATGGGTCCAAAACTTCTTATGGGGTGTTTTAGACAAATTTTGTGGAATATTGTGGCAAAAAATTGGGTTTTGGGTTCGGATTCGTGCTTCCAATAACCTCCCTTTCGAATGAGAGATTAAGGATGTGAAAGGCACAAATCACAAGTAGGTATGTAAATTGGCAGCACTTCGTTGCTCAAATGCTCCTTCTTTGTATCTCTTTTGGGTGAGAAAACTCACCAATTTATAGACCTAGGGTCTCTCTGTTTGAATTGTGCATGTGAGGGTGCCACTTGAGTTGTTTGTCCTATTTTGAGAGAAAAGATAATTCCTTGATTTAGAATATCCTTGAATGAGGTCTCTAAAATAAAGACATGCATGACTGAAGTCTCTCTTCTTGATTTGAAGTCGTCCCTTGCAATTGCATGGCCTACAGCTTCAGTTAACTGGCAGACTTGTCGAGGTTTGAATTTTTGCCAGTCAAACTTGCTATTCGCCTCACCCTAGGGCAAATGCTGATATTCGTCCTTGCGTGGAATGAATGCGATTTTGTATTCGTCCCTGGGTGGGACGAGCAGAGAGCAAGGTGCCAAAAAGGTGCCAAATTGACCTTTGACCTCCAAAACTTCTTTTGGGAGTGGTAAGGACCACTGTTTGACCTCTGGGGGCTGCCCTAGGGGCTGTGTGTGTCAATGCGATCAGCGCTTGTCGTCACATAATTTGATTGGTGCTATTTTGGTGTCTATAGATGCCCCTTTTTGGGAAGCATTGTGCAAGGTGCAACGTCGAGAAAAAATAGATAACCAAAGCACTAATGATTAGGATTTTTCAGTAACCTAACCAACTCTTGATGCCCCAAGTATGAAAGGGCACACATTCTTGAATCCTTGCTTTTGACGAGCTAAGGAACTTAATTCAAGTGTTAACCTTGTTCAGTGAGGTGTTACTTGAACTTGGACATTGATCAGTCATAAATAGGCAAAGGGTGCAACCTTTTGTCTATGGGAACCTTGATTTCATGATTCACGAATGCCAAGTGTTTTATCAGCTTGTGATTATTGCTTGTTTACTACCCCAAGCAGGGGCGTGATTGTCTTTGTCAATGATCCTTTGAATGCGTGTTATTTCCTTGATTGGGTATATCTTTGTTGATTGGTGACTAAGTGTGACTACCCCCTCAAGCGATGAATTGATGAGGGAATGAATGACATGAGAAAAGCGACAAGTCGCTTTACCAAAGATGACTTAGGTAAGGGTGCCTTCAGTTGTTTATCGTTGAATGCAAAAGCAGTTTTTGAACATTCTGACCTATTTTTGGTGGGTTTGAACCCTTTTTGTGACGCATTTTGGAGCTGAAATTGTCAAGAATCCGTCCTCCCGTGGAGTGGTCCAGATATGGTAGCCTTCTTAGGGAGTAGGATAGTGATAATTTATAACCCCAACATCTATTTTGAATTCCAAGAATGTTAGGCGCAAAGGCGCCTTCGTTCGGCAATGTTATTGCTATTTTTGGTGGGGTTTTGACTCTTTTTGCGATGTCGTTTGGGGATGAAATTCTCGACAATCCATCATCCCGTGGAGCGGTCCAGCTATGGTAGCCTTCTTAGGGAGTAGGATAGCAAGGATTTGTGACCCCAAAATCTATTTTGCATGCCTAGAATGTCAAGTGCAAAAGCACTCTCATTGGATAGTTTTATTGCTTTTTTTTTGTGCATTTTGGTGCATTTTTTACAGTTTTTGAATTTTTTGCTCTGTATTCATCCCTGGGTGGGACGAATTCTTGTTTAATATTCGTCCTAGGGAGGGACGAGCACTAAACAGAGTGCTTGTCCCAGGGGGAAATGAGTATAGGCTCAAAAACCTATTTAAAGGCCAAAACTGAGTTTTGGCCTCATTTGCATTTTTTGAATTTTTTTGTTTGTTTTTAATTTATCAGTTTAGACTTAAAAACCCTAGGACTGATAAATTAGTTTTTTTTTGTGAGTTTGTTTGTTTTTTTATTTATCAGTTAGAGTTAAAACCCTAGAACTGACAAATTAGTTTTTTAAATTTGTTTGTTGTTTTTAATTTATCAGTTAGAGTTAAAAACCCTAGGACTGACAAATGATTTTTTGAATTGTGTTGTGTTTGTTTTTGTTTAATTTATCAATGTAGAGTTAAAACCCTAGGACTGACAAATTATTGTTTTTGAATTTTTTTATGTTTTTGTTTAATTTATCAGTTGAGAGTTAAAACCCTAGAACTGACAAATTAGTTTTTGATTTTTTTTTAATGTTTTTGTTTAATTTATCAGTTGAGAGTTAAAACCCTAGAACTGACAAATTAGTTTTTGAATTTTGTTATGTTTTTGGCTATACATTTTGATGCATTGTTGTATATTCATGTTTTTGCTATATAGTTTTTCATTGTTTTAATGTTTTTGTGTTGTTTTCTTTTGCAGGTTGTGAAGAACCGGTACCGTGTGCCCACGGTGTTTACTGAAGCGTGGGAGGCGCTAACTTTGGCTAACTGGGATTGGCTTGATGCCCTTGGGCTCAAGCAGGTGACTCGATTGGAGTGGGTGGTTGGGGATCGGGCCTATCTGATGGTCCTAAACAACTTGTGGGATCCCCGGACCAACACCTTCCACATCCCAACAGGGGAGATGACGGTGACCTTGGAGGATGTCTATCAAATTCTCCGAATTTCGATAGACGGACTACCGATCCGAACGATGTCACGGGATCAGCGGATAGCAGTGTTGACACGCTCCTTTGGACATGGAGAGGAAATGGGGGTGGACATCCCAGTGGAGAGGGTAGAGGGCGACTGCCATATTGGTGGCATACTAGTGCGATGGTGGCTAGAGAGGGGTGTGTTGGGAGTGAGGCATGCAGTACTGATGGGCCTCATTTCCAACATGTTGTTACCTAAATCTTCGAGTGCGAGGTTCCCATGGAACCTGTTGGAGGTGGTGTTTCGGTTTGTGGAGTGTCCGACGGAGGCTCCTATGATCATGATATGGGGACAGACTCTGCTGGCACAACTCTATGATGAGTTGTACAAGGTCCACTATCGAAGGCGGAAGGGGATTAGTTGTAGCTACTTATTGCAGTGTTGGGCGTGGTAGCACATAGTAGTGGAGAGGCCGATGGGGCTGCCTTGGACGACTTGGACAGAGATGGCAGACTAAGATATTTGATACAGGGCACTATGGCAGAGGTCTAAGGAGCAAGGTTAGAGTTGGCGATGGGCAGGTTTCATAGGGCACTATGTCGATGCCTTCACTCGGCCTGCTCTAGGGGAGGTGTTCTGGCACCCCTACCGGGACTTTCCAGCCTGGTCTGATGCTGGAGAGTGGCTCCGATGGGTACAAAGTGGGTGGCGGCTGATTGGACACCATGAGACTAAGTAGGAGTTTTTCCCATATGGCTGGGTTACACGATAGTTCGGGGTGCACCAGGGTTTTCCTGGTGAGCCCGTGGTCTATCGATGTCGGGGGGACGAGAGGACTCTGGGCGAGGATTCAGATACAGCTATTGACATCCCGGATGTGGATGACATCGAGGTTACCGTCGAGTATGAGCAATGGTGGACTTTGCGATGATGGTGAGGCGAGGGACCTCTAGGGGGTGCAGCAGGGGATGAGGGTGTAGAGGCACCAGGAGAGGGCTAGGGAGTTTCGCTGGATGATGTGGACTTGGTGGAGGTTGAGGATGTTGGAGGGGATTTTTGGGTTCCAGATCAGCCGGAGATGCAGGACGTCCCGGAGCAGTGGGAGCCAGAGCAGGATACTGTCCCAAATTTGTCGATGCCTCAGGTAGTTTCAGGGGATGTGGAGGCAAGGCATTGTGCTGAGATAGCATGATTGGAGGACCTACTGTAGAGACGATATGAGAATCTAGGAGAGGCTTTGTAGGAGAGCGATATCTTAGGGACTCAGTTGGTAGAGCAAGAGAACGCATTTACTACGTACCACCGAGGGGATGGGGACATCAATGCTACATGGGAGAGGGATGTCCTGCAGGTGCAGTTGGTGGAGAAGGAGAAGACATTGGCGCAGCGCAACGATGCAATAGCTTATTACCGTCGACAAGAGGTAGAGTGGTTTCGACATCGGATGGATATGGAGGGAGAGATTATCCGCCTCGATGGGTGATTACCTGAGCCCCCTAGAGGTGGCTCTTCGTGTCACACGAGAGACAATGATATTGAGTAGTCAACATCATATCGTCTCAGGCGGCTAGATGAGGGGGCACTAGTGGGTGTGATGCAGGGGCGAGCAACAGTCACCCTGAGAGGTCCCATAGGACCCACACCACGAGGGGTAGTTCCCGTCGCACCAATCCTGCGTGATCATGGTGGCCGACACCCTAGGCTTGGGGGTTTTTGAGCTTTTGGATTTTGTTGAGAGGTCATAGGACCAGTTCATTGTAGCCTACGGGCATTTTTGATGATATATATATGGATGACTCTTTTTGTTTAAACACTTTTCATGGTTTGTTTTCTATTTATGCACAGTTATTCATGATGATGTATGCATATGCTATTATGAATGCGATGTTTCTAATTATATGATGTATGCATATGGAATGAATGAAATGATTTGTTGATAACTTGTCGATGGCACCATAGACTGTGCAAGATTGACCGGCTTGCTGTACTTATGGGATGACTTTGTGGAATGACTTTGCATGTGAATTTTTTTTTTTGTATTTTTCGTAGTATCTGATGGTGATGTACGAAATGAAATGTACCAGTTTTTTTTAAATGTAGTTAAGCTTTTATGAGATTCAGATATTTTAAATAACTAGCCAAGACTGTACATCTATCTCACAAGACTTTTGAACAAGGTATAAATCCGACATGAATTTAACCAAGTTATTTCACATCCCTGTGTGTGCAATTGAGTTTTTTTATGTGGTATTTATCAGGATACCACAAGTGCCAGATAGGCTATCAACCAAACCTGTACTGAGGATCACCTAACTAGCTCCACTAACTTTGTTGTTGTATTTAGTAAGATTAATCCATGGAAAAATCTAAGGTACCATAAGCTATCTCATCCACAAGCAAACATTGGTCTGCTCACATGCAAAGCTAATGTGACAGACATATCATCATGCATTAAGGATACCGCCATTGCCAGGTAGGCTATCCACCAAACCTATAATGAGGATCACCTAGATGGTTTTTGAATGCTGAGAATTCCAGGGAGTCAAGTTCAGGTTGTTTGTTGGCTCAATGGTTTAGGATACTTGCTCGTATATATAGTGATAAAAATCACTGGTTATTTTTCTCTTTATTTTTCTTTTTGAGCAAGGAGTTTGAATAGTGGTGATAACCACTGTTATTTGATTTGGCTTTTTGAGCTTTGTAAGGTCGAGCTTGCAGGTTTGTGGCTTGTGAAGGACATTGATCCTTTTGGCCTTCGGGATGACTACCCATCCTGTTCAGGTACATGTAGTACGAATCATTACGACTTTGGAAACCAAAGGGGATGATGGAGATTATGAAGTAAGGGCATTGATCTGGTAGGCCTTGGGGATGACTACCCATCCTGTTCAGGGACGTGTAGTATGAATCCTTACAACTTTGAAAATGCGAGTGTGATGATGGCTTGTTGGGATTTTTATTTTGAATGGTGTTGATCCTTTTAGGTCTTGGGGATGACTACCCATCCTTGGCAGGGATGTGTAGTATGAATCCTTACAACTTTGGGGACCAACGGTGATTGGGATTTGTGGTAGTGGTGAAAACCACTGTTTATTTAGGGGAATTGATGGGGAAGAGCTTGTCCTTTTTTCAATTCTCAAGGACTCTTGAACCATTCGCACAGGGGGATGAACAAGGGCTAATATTTCACCTATGGTACCCTAGACTGCTTTGTAGGTTTCTTTTGCGTTCACACAACTTAGGAATTATTTTATGTGTTTTAACTTGTGTAGGGATGTTACGTAACGAGGCGTGATCCAAGTAAAAATTTCCCGTGTAAAATCTATTTAACTTTGTACAGTTTTTGGCTAGCAATTTAAAGACAGCTAAATGACGAAAACCCTATATACATTAGGAGACAACTGACTTTGCTGCAGATGGGGATTGTGCTATTCAGGATGTATGTGTTTATAAAATGGATTTGATGTGGAAAATGATGAAATTGCCAAGTAATGACAGTCTATGGTGCTTTTGACTTGTATGACCTACGAAATATGCAATGTATGGATGCGATGCCTAAGGCAACCTATATTTTTGTATTTTGATGTTTTATGAGTATGCAAAAAAAAAAATGTATATTTTTGATGATTTTATTGTTTTGGTTTCTTTTTGAATATTTTTTTGACCAAGTGGTTATGGTAACCCTTGGAGCTTTTGGTTTGACCAAAGGGTTTATGGATACCTTTGGGGCATTTTGGTTTGACCAAGCGATTGTGGGAATCCTTGGAGCTTTTGGTTTGACCAAAGGGTTTATAGATACCTTTGGGGCATTTTGGGTTGACCAAGCAATTGTGCAAATCCTTAGAGCTTTTGGTTTGACTATGGCTCTCTAAATGTGGAATGGCCTCAAATGACTGATGTTCAAAGGTTCTAGCTCCTTGATTCCTTCAAGAGAGGTGAGCCAGTATGTTCCAGGTCCTATTCTACTATCAATCACATAAGGACCTAACCAGTTTACCGTGAACTTGTCCCGTAGATTGGACGACAAATTAGAATTCTGTTGGTTCTCTTTTAAGACCAAGTCACCAACATGAAATTCCCTAAGGTGGACCTTCATGTTGTATGCTTTCTTAAGTCTCTCTTGATAGATATGCAAATGCTCAAGAGCATTAACGCGTCATTCGTCAAGCAACGTAATTTGGTCTAACCGGGCCTACCGCGCAGTGTCATCATCGATGAACTCTTGCATTGATATGCATAGCAAAGGGATTTCCAACTCTAAAGGCATGACTACCTCGGAGCCATACACCAGCGAAAATGGAGTTGCCCTAATGGGCGTCCGAATGCTAGTGTGATAAGCCCATAAGGCAAGTGGGATCTGAATGTGTCAATCCTTATGACTATCTATGATGGTCTTTTTGAGGATGGCAACTAGCATTTTGTTTGATGCTTCTGCTTGCCCATTTGCTTGCGGATAATAGGGTGTTGAAAAACTATGTTAAATTTTGTACTTTGTTGTCAAAGCACGCACATATTTATTCTTGAATGATGTCCCATTATCCGAAAGGATCTTGGATGGAATACCAAAATGACATATGATGTTATGCGAAATAAACTCCGCAATGTGGGTTCCAGTTGTAGAGGTTAGCGAAATTGCTTCCACCCACTTGGTGAAGTATTCTATGGCCGTTATGATGAATGTGTGACGACCCGATGATGTAGGGGAGATCTTTCTAATTAGATAGAAGCCCCACTACGAAAAAGTCCAAGTCGATTGGATCGGTTGCAAGGCCTGAGAAGGTACGTGTGTCAAATTAGCATGGTGTTGACACTTCACGCACTTCTTTACATATGTGCAACAATCTCTCTCTAAATATGGCCAATAATAGCCCATGCGAAGAATGCGCTTTGTGATGGCCATACTGCTGAAGTGGCCACCACATGTACCATCATGTACATGGGTGATCGCCCAAGCAGACTCCTGCTGGTCCAAGAAATGGAGGAGGATTCCTTTATAGCTCTGATGATAGAAAATGTCTCCTAACAAGACATGTTTTGCCACTTTCTGTTTAAATAATCTTTTCATGGCTTGTGTCAATCCAAGTGGGAGGTTACCTAACTTGAGGTAATCCCTAATGGATGTGTACCAATCCTGCTAATTAGAAACCTCGATGGTATGAACGACCAATCCCTCCTGAAGTTCATCCCTAGCAAAAGCTGATCGAGAAAGAACTTGTAAAAATAGTGTTGTGTTGCTATTAAGAGGGGTCGGGGAGAATAAGGACCTCCATTTGGCGTGAGTCAGACAATCGTGGATTCGAGAGAACCTATCCTGAGATGGTTCAATCTAGATCAAGTGGATTCCTAGTGTTAGGTCAAAGCTTGAACGCTCCATCATGGATTGCGATAATGTTGTGACCTGAATGGTTGTCATTTCACCAGAAGGGTCTTGTGGGATTATTGACCCCAAGGAGGCCATAGTATCCGCAAAATGATTCGATGATCGAGGGACTGCCTCGATGTCATACCATTCAAGTTATTGCAAGAATTTGTCCACAAGGGCTTTGTAGGCCTGTAGAATTGGACATTTACATTGGAATATCCCCTTTACTTGATTGAAAATTAACAATGAATCACCAAAGATGTTTAAATATTTAATGTTCATGGTGATTGTTGTCTGAAGAACTATGAGCAAGGCTTCGTATTCTGCATTGTTGATGGTGAAGTCTAATTTAAATGACATAGGCATTAGAGCCCCTTGTGGAGTGAAGAATACAGTTCCCGTGCCACCTCCTTGCTCACATTTAGAACCATCAAAGAATAGGGTCATGTCAGCTCGTGACTCGAGGCTCATCGAACTCAGCGATTTTGAAACATGAAAAACCCCATCATCAGGTAGTTCTACGCTCAAAGGTTGATCGTCTTCAAGAGGAGCCTCAGCTAGTTGATCGGTGATGACTTGACCTTTTATGGATTTATGTCCAATGAATTCTATGTCAAACTCTATAAACAACATGATCCATTTTTCCGTGTGGCTACTATGATAAGTACGACTCATCATGTATCGTAATGGATTCTCCTTAGACACAACATACATCGTATTACTTAGCATGTAGTGGCTTAGCTTTTTGGTAGCAAACACCACTGCCAAGTAGATCTTCTCAACGTATGCATAGTTAAGTTCATGACTGACTAGGGTGTAGCTAAGATAGTAAGTAGCCTGTTCTTTGTGTAGTTCATTTTTCTGGGGATAGCATGGCGCCCGATGCCACCTCGAGAGTCGAGATGTATAAATAGAACGACACTCCTGGTCTAGGTAGTGCCAATACTGGTGACAAATCCAAGTATTGTTTAATGTCATCAAATGCTAACTGGAACTCGTCATCCCAGTGAAATGCTACCCCCTTGTGCAATAATTTATTCATGGGTCGGCACTTGTCAGATAGCTATGCTATGAAGCGCTTTATTGATGTGACCTTTCCCTGCAGACTTTTGAGCTACTTGATGGTAGTTGGGGGAAGCATTTCAAGGATTGCCTTGACTTTGTGTGGGTCTACCTCAATTCCTCGTTTGGAGACTATGTAACCCAAGAGCTTTCCAGATGTGAGCCCAAAGATGCACTTCTTGGGGTTTAGTCTGACTTTATGTTCTATGAGGCAATCGAGGATCTTGCTCAAGTCATCAAGATGATCTAGGCGCAAAAGAGATTTAGCCAACAAATCATCCATGTAATCCTCCAAATTTTTGTGCATGTAATCATTGAAGATGTACGTCATGGTACGTTGGTAGGTGGCACCAACATTTTTAACGCCAAAAGGCATGATCTTATAGCAAAATGTCCCCCAAGGCATTGTGAACGCTATTTTTAGTTGATCTTCGGGATTAAGACAAATTTTATTGTATCCCGAGAAACCATCCATAAGGGAAAGCATTTTGTGGCCCGCTGTAGCGTCTACCAATGCATCGATGCTAGGCAAGGGGAAATCATCCTTAGGACTTGCTTTGTTTAGATCTCAAAAATTGGTGCATATACAAATCCTCCCGTTGGGATTTTGATGGGTACAATGTTAGAAAACCATGGTGGATAATCCACGTAGATGACAAACTATGCATCCAATAGCTTTTGTAGCTCGTATTTGATCATTAAGGCCATTGTTGGGTGCATATTACGTAGTTTTTGCTTTACTGGCTTGACTGTCAGATCAAGCATTAGATTATGCATGACTAGTTGCGGGTCTAGCCTCGACATGTCTTTGTAGGACCATGCAAAAACCTCCTTCTTCTCTTTGAGAAGGGCAATGTAGTCGGCTTGCTCTTCGAGGGATAGAATTACCCCCAACTTGATGATTTGCAAATTCACTAGATCTGAGCCGATGTCTACGTCAATCATCTCCTCGATCGACATGTGGGATCCGTCCTCCAACTGGTGTGGAGTTGGGATCAAGTGGATATCATTTACTGAATTTAGATCATCGTTCAGAACATCAAGTTCCTCTTCAACATGGAAGACATCCTGAGTCTGTCCTGGGGTGAAATGGAACATCCCACCATAAGGCCAATATTTTGATGGGGATGGCGGTGTGTCAACGTGATCCCAGTCTATAGCATCTAGGTCTAGATGCAATAACTATGTCAGGTCAGCTGGATCATGGATGGGGGCAATTAAATCAATGGAGATCATGTTGATGAAATGATTGTGGTCTCCATTACTGCGGGTGTTGTAATTCAGACATCCTAGATGATATTTGTGCTTCGGATCTGGCTCTATGGGTACTAGCACAAATGGATCAGCCCTATGCATGGATAAAAATATAGGTTCTGCCCTAGGCACTGATGGTTGCATAGGGTCTCCGGAGTGAAGATGCTCTTTGTATACCTGGACTGGCGAGTGCAGTAATTGCTATAACTATGCTGGGTTGAGGTGCCACCTATGCCTTGGCCCTATGTGCAACTATTCAAACATGTCATCTATGTCCAAGGGATATTGTTGTTGTCACATATGATTGAGATAGGCCATCTCAGTTTCATCTTCATAATCACTGTCAGATATCCAAAGGCCTTCATTGGCTCCAATAGTTTTTTGTGACATATGAGGCTCATCTTACTCGAGCAAATTAATGTGGTCCCATCGAGGTTGTTTCGCTATCTCTGGGGGGACCTGATTCTCTTGAGGTGGCATATGCTCAAGTGGAGCATCCAAAGGGAACATTGTCAAGAAGCTCTCCTGATAATCATCCATGGGATATACTTGTGAATGATTGCTATCAGACTCAAAAGGATCCCAAGGTGCTACCTCATATTCCGACTCATCTTTTGAAGACCCTTCTTGGTCTTGTCCATATCCTTCTTGTAGGGGAGTCCTCAAATTTTCTCCCTATTCGGCCGAAGGGAAAGGGTTGTTATGGTCAACAAGGTTGGTTGTTAACAATGGGAGATAATCCCCCAATGTATATGTTGTGTTAGGATTGGCATATGGACGTAATGCCAACCCATCCTTGTTGCCTATCCCTAGGCCTTACATGTTCTTTACCAAGATGTCCAGGGGCAGGGGGTGGTTGAACCCTACTCCTGACTTGTCATATGACATTTGATATCTCAATTGGCAAAGAACATGCACTCCTTGCTCATACCTGCCCAACTCATATCCATGCCAATTGCATTGGCCAAGATATCTTAAAGAAAAATCAGGGTTGGATAGATAGTTGATATCCTCAGCAAAGGGCTCTTCATCTTCATCTTCTTGCATACAAGTCTCAAAACCATTATCCAAGCCCCCATAAACAAAGTTTGTCTGATTGGGTGGGTAACCTAAAGGAACCACAAAGATGATGGGGAGTCGAGGCCTCCCCATGTCTTGCATGGACTCAAGTGTGGGCGTTGCTACAATGTTCCTCACTAGATACTCCCCAGGCCCGTGTTGGCCATCTTACAGTGGCCGTTTCGATGGGGGGAGCGAATGGGAGTCCTTCCCGAGTCCACTCCATGTGGGGCGAACTAGGCGTCTCAACTTCCATTCGGCTAGGCATCTCTTCGGTAGAGATGGTTGATACTAGGGTGGTTCCTCTTCTAGGGTTTTCTTTCCCTTGTCCTTGGATGTGGCCACCGTAGGTGGCATCATTGTTGAAGGACTAGCTGAGGGAAGATGGACCCTACCGAGGACTCGATGGACTCAATCAATGGAGATGCCTATGGAATCAGACCCTAGTTGAGATGGATTCAACTAAAAATCCAAATGTGTTGATGGAAGAGTCGATTGCGGCATGAATTGCACTGTATTACAGTATTTGAAGGGCTCCAAGTCTGCCAGGACTACATGCACCTGTCCTTCAAATGTATACTTTAGGCACTAATGAGCTATTGAAGGGACACACTTCATGTCCCTAATCCAAGGCCAGCCTAACAAGATATTATAATCCATCTCACCTTCCAAGATGTGGCACAATGTATGAATAGTCTTTGTCCCACTTGGATGGGTAGGACAATTGTGCCAACTGTCGAGCAGATTGCATCATTGAATGCTCACGAGGTATAGGTGGAGGCCACGATGTGAGATGACGGCAACTTCAAATGTTTCAATGGTTGCTCATTGTGATGATATTACCTGGACAAGCCGGTGTCCACCAACACCCTCTTATACGAAAACTCGTTGACCCACGCAACGACGTGTAGGGGTGGATCTACCACATCACCAATCACTATTTTAAATTCATCTTCTCTAAAGGTGATGATTGGTTATGTACATTGTTTTACATGTCCCACAAAGTTGTTGAAAGAGTTCGCTTCATGGGGATGCAACTCGATGGCCTTTAATATCTCCATTAGAGCCTCTCGATGGGGCATTTATTGTTGAATCATCTCGTCTATGGAGAGCCTAGCCGATGTGGTCCTTAGACTTTGGGTAAGTCTAGTCTAAATCGTGGCCACTGGTCTAGGCAGGGGAGGTTACGTAGGGTTTTGTTGGGGTTGTGACGTCGATGGAACTTCTCCGATGGTTGTCGCAGGGGCAGCTCCTTGATACCTCTCTTTCCTAGTCACGATGCTTATCATCCCTACATACCCTTGCATGGGGAAATTTTGTTGCACCTCATTGATGATGGGTAAGTCTATCCCCCGAAGAGCAAGCCGACTACATTGCCCTTCTCAAAGAGAAGAAGGAGGTTTTTGCATGGTCATACAAAGACATGTCGGGGCTAGACCCATAGCTAGTCACGCATAATCTAACGCTTGATCCGACAGTCAAGCCAGTAAAGCAAAAACTACGTAAGATGCACCCAAAAGTGGCCTTAATGGTCAAATACGAGCTACAAAAGTTGTTGGATGCATAGTTTGTCATCTGCATGGATTACCCACCATGGTTGTCTAACATGGTTCCCATCAAAAATCTCGATGGGAGGATTCACATATGCACCAATTTTTGAGATCTAAACAAAGCGAGTCCTAAGGATGATTTCCCCTTGCCTAGCATCGACGCATTGGTAGACGCTACAATGGGCCATGAAATGCTTTCCCTCATGGATGGTTTCTCAGGATACAATCAAATTCGTATCAATCCCGAGGACCAACTAAAAATGGCGTTCACAATGCCTTGGGGGACATTTTGTTATAAGGTCATGCCTTTTGGCCTTAAAAATGCTGGCACCACCTACCAACGTGCCATGACGTACATCTTCCATGATTACATGCACAAAACTTTGGAAGATTACATGGATGATTTGTTGGCCAAATCTCTTTTGCGCCCAGATCATCTCGATGACTTAAGCAAGATCCTCGATCGCCTCATGGAACATAAAGTCAGACTAAACCCCAAGAAGTGCGTCTTTGGCGTCACATCTGGAAAGCTCTTGGGTTACATAGTCTCCAAACGAGGAATTGAGGTAGACCCACACAAATTCAAGGCAATCCTTGAAATGCTTCCCCCAACTACCATCAAGCAGCTCAAAAGTCTACAGGGAAAGGTCGCGTCAATCAAGCGCTTCATAGCGCAGCTATCTGACAAGTGCCGACCCATGAATAAATTATTGCACAAGGGGGTAGCATTTCACTGGGATGACGAGTGCCAATCAGCCTTTGATGACATTAAACAATACTTGGCTTCACCGCCAGTATTGGCACCACCTAGACCAGGAGTGTCATTCTATTTATACATCTCAGCTACTGAGGTGGCACTAGGCGCCATGCTATCCCAGAAAAATGAACTACACAAAGAACAGGCTACTTACTATCTTAGCCGCACCCTGGTCAGTTATGAACTTAACTATGCATACGTTGAGAAGCTCTACTTGGTAGTGGTGTTTGCTACCAAAAAGCTATGCCACTACATGCTCAGCAATACGACGTATGTTGTGTCTAAGGAGAATCCATTGCGATACATGATGAGTCGTACTTATCATAGTAGCCGCACGATGAAATGGATCATGTTGTTGACGGAGTTTGACATAGAATTCATTGGACAGAAATCCATAAAAGGTCAAGTCATCGCCGATCAACTGGCAGAGGCTCCTCTTGAAGATGATCAGCCTCTAACCGTAGAACTACCTGATGATGGGGTTTTTCATGTTTCAGATGAGCCTGAGTCACAGGCTGACATGACCCTATTCTTCGATGGTTCTAAATGTGAGCAAGGAGGTGGCACGGGAATTGTATTCTTCACTCCACAAGGGGCTCCAATGCCTCTGTCATTTAAATTAGACTTCCCGTGCACCAACAACAATGCAGAATATGAAGCCTTGCTCATAGGTCTTCAGACAACAATCACCATGAACATTAAACGTTTAAACATCTTTGGTGATTCGTTGTTAATTGTCAATCAAGTAAAGGGGATATTCCAATGTAAATGTCCAGTTCTGCAGGCCTACAAAGCCCTTGTGGACAAATTCCTGGCACAACTTGAATGGTATGACATCGAGGCACTCCCTCGATCATCGAATCATTTTGCGGATACTATGGCCTCCTTGGGGTCACTAATCCCGCAAGACCCTTCCGGTGAGATGACAACCATTCAGGTCAAAACATTATCGCAATCCGTGATGGAGCGTGCAAGCTCTGACCTAACGCCAGGAATCCACCTGATCCAGATTGAACCATCTCAGGATAGGTTCTCTCGAATCCATGATTGTCTGACTCGAGCCAAATGGGGGTCCTTGTTCTCCCCGACCCCTCTTAATAGCAACACAACGCTATTTTTACAAGTTCTTTCCCGCTCAGCTTTTGCTAGGGATGAACTTCAAGAGGGATTGGCCATTCATACCATCGAGGTTTCTGATCAGCAGGATTGGTACACACCCATAAGGGATTACCTCAAGCTAGGTAACCTCCCACTTGGATTGACACAAGCCACGAAAATATCATTTAAATAGAAAGTGGCAAAACATGTCTTGTTAGGAGACATTTTGTATCGTCGGAGCTATGAAGGAATCCTCCTCCATTGCTTGGACCAGCAAGAGTCCGCTTGGGCGATCACCCAAGCACACGATGGTACATGTGGTGGCCACTTCAGCGGTATGGCCATCGCAAAGCGCATTCTTCGCATGGGCTATTATTGGCCATATTTAGAGCGAGATTGTTGCGCATATGTAAAGAAGTGCATGAAGTGTCAACACCATGCTAATTTGACACACGTACCTTCTCAGGCCTTGCAACCGATCCAATCGGCTTGGCCTTTTTCATAGTGGGGCTTCGATCTAATCGAAAAGATCTCCCCTGCATCGTCGGGTCATCACACGTTCATCATAACGGCCACAGAGTACTTCACCAAGTGGGTGGAAGCAATTCCGCTAACCTCTACGACTGGAACCCGCATTGCGGAGTTTATTTTGCATAACATCATATGTCATTTTGGTATTCCATCCAAGATCCTTTCGGATAATGGGACGTCATTCAAGAATAAATATGTGCGTGCTTTGACCACAAAGTACAAAATTCAGCATAGTTTTTCAACACCCTATTATCCGTAGGCAAATGGGCAAGCAGAGGCGTCAAACAAAATGCTAGTCGCCATCCTCAAAAAGACCATCATAGATAGTCATAAGGATTGGCACATTCAAATCCCGCTTGCCCTATGGGCTTATCGCACTAGCATTCGGACGCCCACTAGGGCAACTCCATTTTTGCTGGTGTATGGCTCCGAGGCAGTCATGCCTCTTGAGTTGGAAATCCCTTCCCTACGCATTTCAATGCAAGAGTTCATCGATGATGACACTACATGGCAGGCCCGGTTAGACCAACTGACGTTGCTCGATGAACGACGCGTCAATGCTCTCGAGCATTTGCGTATCTATCAAGAGCGACTTAAGAAAGCATACAACATGAAGGTCCACCTAAGGGAATTTCAGGTTGGTGACTTGGTCTTAAAAGAGAACCAACAGAATTCTAATTTGTCGTCCCATCTAAGGGACAAGTTCATGGCAAACTGGTTAGGTCCTTATGTGATTGATAGTAGAATAGGACCTGGAACATACCGGCTCACCTCTCTTGAAGGAATCAAGGAGCTAGAACCCTTGAACATCAGTCATTTGAGGCCATTCCACATTTAGAGAGCCATAGTCCAACCAAAAGCTCCAAGGATTCTCACAATCGCTTGGTCAACCCCAAAATGCCCCAAAGGTATCTATAAACCCTTTGGTCAAACCAAAAGCTCCAAGGATTCTCACAATCGCTTGGTCAACCCCAAAAATGCCCCAAAGGTATCCATAAACCCTTTGGTCAAACCAAAAGCTCCAAGGGTTACCATAACCGCTTGGTCAAAATAAATATTCAAAAAACAAACAAAAACAATAAAATCATCAAAAATAACAAAAAAAAATTGCATTTCAATTCCATGCATACTCATAAAAATCAAAATACAAAAATATAGGTTGCATTAGGCATCACATCCATACATTGCATATTTGCTAGGTCATACATGTCAAAAGCACCATAGACTGTCATTACTTGGCAATTCCATCATTTTCCACATCAAATCCATTTTATAAACACATACATCCAGAATAACACCATCCCCATTTTTAGCATAGTCAGTTGTCTCCTAATGTATATAGGGTTTTCGTCATTCAACTGTCTTTAAATTGCTAGCCAAAAACTGTACAAAGTTAAACAGATTTTACAAGGGAAAGTTTTACTTGGATCACGCCTCGTTACGTAACATCCCTACACAAGTTAAAACACATAAAATAATTCCTAAGTTGTGTGAACGCAAGAGAAACCTACAAAGCAGTCTAGGGTACCATAGGTGAAAGATTAGCCTGTTCATCCCCCTGTGCGAATGGTTCAAGAGTGCTGAGAATTGACAAAAGGACAAGCTCTTCCCCATCAATTCCCCTAAATAAATAGTGGTTTTCACCACTACCAAAAATCCCAATCACCATTGGTCCCTAAAGTTGTAAGGATTCGTACTACACGTCCCTGCCAAGGATGGGTAGTCATCCCCAAGACCTAAAAGGATCGATGCCATTCAAAAACAAAATTCCCACAAGCCATCATCACAATCACCTTTGGTCTCAAAGTTGTAAGGATTCGTACTACACGTCCCTGAACAGGATGGGTAGTCATCCCCAAGGCCTAAAAGATCAATGCCCTTACTTCATAATCTCCATCATCCCCTTTGGTTCCCAAAGTCGTAAGGATTCGTACTACACGTCCCTGAATAGGATGGGTAGTCATCCCCAAGGCCAAAAGGATCAATGTCATTCACAAGCCACAAACTTACAAGCTCAACCTTACAAAGCTCAAAATACAAAATCAAATAACAGTGGTTATCACCACTATTCAAAATCCTTGCTCAAAAAGAAAAACAAAGAGAAAAATAAACAATGATTTTCATCACTATGTATACGAGCAAGTATCCTAAACCATTGAGCAAATAAACAACCTGAACTTGAATCCCTAGAATTCTCAGCATTCGAAAACCATCTAGGTGATCCTCATTACGGGTTTGGTGGACAACCTACCTGGCAATGGCGGTATCCTAACCGCATGACGATATGTCTATCACATTAGCTTTGCATGTGAGCAGACCAATGTTTGCATGTGGATGAGCTAGCTTATGGTACCTTAGATTGTCCCATGGATTAATCTTACTAAATACAACAACGGAGTTAGTGGAGCTAATTAGGTGATCCTCAGTATAGGTTTGGTTGATAGCCTATCCTGCACCGACGATATCCTAAACAAATACCACATAAACGAACTCAATTGCACACACAGGGATGTGAAATAACTTGGTTAAATTCAAGTCGGATTTATACCTTGTTCAAAAGTCTTGCGAGATAAATGTACAGTCTTGGCTAGTTAGTTAAAATATCTGAATCTCAGGAAAAGCTTAACTACATTTTAAAACAACTGGTACATTTCATTCCGTACATCACCATCAAAAAATATGCAAAATACAAAAACAAAGTTTTCACATGCAAAGTCATTCCACAAAGTCATCCCATAAGTACAACAAGCCAGCAATCTTGCACAGTCTATGGTGCCATCGACAAGTTATCAACAACTCATTTCATTCATTCCATATGCATACATCATATAAATTAGAAACATCGCATTCATAATACCATATGCATACATCAATGTAAATACATGTACATAAAAACAAACCATGAAAAGTGTATAAACACCCAAAAAGAGTCATCTATATATATATCATCAAAAATGCCCATAGGCTACAATGAACCGGTCCTCTGACCTCACAACAAAAGCCAAAAGCTCAAAAACCCCCAAGCCTAGGGCATCGGCCACCATGATCACGCAGGATCGGTGCGACGGGAACTACCCCCATGGTGTGGGTCCTATGGGACCTCTCAGGGCGACTGTTGCTCGCCCCTACATCATGCCCACTAGTGCCCCCCTCATCTAGCCACCTACGATGAGATGATGCTGACTACTCAGTATCGCTGTCTCTCATCCGACGTGAAGAGCCACCTCTAGGGGGCTCAGGTAACCGCCCATCGAGGTGGATAATCTCTCCCTCCATATCCATCCGATGCCGAAACCACTCTACCTCCCATCGATGGTAATAAGCTACTGATCTTTCATGTCTTCGTCCGTCAGGAGATCCCTCTCCCATGCAGCATTGGTATCCCCATCCTCCCGATGGTACGTAGCACATGCATTCTCCCACTCTACTAGCTGAGTCCATAGGAGATCCCTCTCCTACAAAGCCTCTCCTAGCTCCTCATCTCATCTCCACAGTAGGTCCTCCAATCATGCTATCTCAGCACGATGCCTTGCCTCCACATCCTTCGAAACTGCCTGAGGCATCGACGAATCCAGATAGCTGCTCTGGCTCCCACTACTCTAGGACGTCCTACATCTCCGGCTGATCTGGCACCCCAAACTCCCCTCCAACATCCTCAACCTCCACCATGTCCGCATCATCCAACGGAACTCCCCAACCCTCTCCTGGTGCCTCTGCACCCTCATCCCCTGCTACACCCCCTAGAGGCCCCTCACCTCGCCATCACCGTAAAGTCCACCATTGCTCATACTCGATGGTAACCCCGACATCATCCACATCTGGGATATCAATCACTGTATCTGCATCCTCACCCAATGGTGCAATGACTGGCCAAGCTAGAGTCCTCTCGTCCCCTCGATGTCGATAGACCACGGGCTCACCAGGCAACCCCTGGCGCACCCCAAACTATCGTGTAACCCGACCATATGGGAAGAACTCCTACTCAGTCCCATGATGCCCAATCAGCCATCGCCCCTTCGTACCCATCGGAGCCACTCTCCAGCCTCAAGCCAGGCTGGACAGTCCCGATAGGGGCGCCGAACACCTCCCCTAGAGCAAGCCGAGCGAAGGCATCGACATAGTGCCCTACGACACCTGCCCATCATCGACTCTGTCCTTGCTCCTCAGACCTCCACCATAGTGCCCCGTAACCAATCTCTCGGTCTACCATCTCTGCCCGAGTCATCCAGGCAGCCCCATCGGCCTCTCCACCGCTATGTGCTGCCAAGCCCAACACTGCAACAAGTAGCTACAACTAATCCCCTTTCGCCTCCGATAGCGGACCTCGTACAACTCATCATAGAGCTGTGCCAGCAGAGTCTGTCCCCATCTCATGATCATAGGTGCCTCCGTAGGACACTCCACCAACCGAAACACCACCTCTAGCAGGTTCCATGGGAACCTCACACCCGAAGAGTCGGGGAGAAGCATGTTGGAAATGAGGCCCATAAGTAATGCGTGCCTCACTCCCAACACACCCCTCTCTAGCCACCATCGAACCAGTATGCCACCAATCTGGCAGTCGCCCTCTGCCCTCTCCACTGGGCTGTCCACCCCCATCTCCTCTCCATGTCCAAAGCAGCGTGTCAACACTATTGTCCTCTGATCCCACGATGTCGTCCGGATCGACAGTCCATCTATTGGAATCCAAAGAATCCGATAGACATCCTCTAAGGTCACCGTCATCTCCCTTATTGGGAGATGGAAGGTGTTGGTCCAGGGATCCCATAAGTTGATCAAGGCCATCAGATAGGCTCGATCCCCAACCACCGGCTCCAGTCGAGTCACCTGCTTGAGCCCAAGGGCATCAAGCCAATCCTAGTCAGCCAAAGTCAGCGCCTCCCATGCTTCAGTGAAAATCGTGGGCACACGGTACCGGCTCTTCACAACCTGCAAAAGAAAACAACATAAAAACATTAAAACAATGAAAAATTATAGCAATAACATGAATATACAACAATGCATAAAAATGTATAGCCAAAAACATAACAAAATTCAAAAACTAATTTGTCAGTTCTAGGGTTTTTAACTCTAACTGATAAATTAAAAAAAACAAAAAAATAAAAATAATTTGTGTTCCTAGGGTTTTTAACTCTAATCGATAAATTAAAAAAAACAAAAAATTCAAAAATAATTTGTAAGTCCTAGGGTTTTTAACTCTAACTGATAAATTAACAAAAAACTAATTTGTCAGTCTAGGGTTTTAACTCTAACTGATAAATTAAAAAAAAAAAATTAAAAATAATTTGGTCTAGGGTTTTAACTCTAACGATAAATTAAAAAAAAAAAATAAAAATAATTGTCAGGTCTAGGGTTTTTAACTCTAACGATAAATTAAAAAAAAAAAAAATTAAAAATAATTGTTAGATCTAGGGTTTTTAACTCTAAAAATCGGATAAATTAAAAACACAAAAACAAACCACAACAAATAACTAGGGTTAAAGCTACGTTTTTATGCTCAGTTTTACCCTACGTTTCTAACCTAAGTTTTGATCTTTGTTAAATTCGGGTTAAGCAAAGTTTTTAAGTTATGTTCTAAACTAAGTTTTTTAGCTCAGTTTTAAACTAACTTTGGATCTTTGTTTAACTAGGGTTAAACTAAGTTTTAAGCTAAGTGTTAATTTTGATAGACTAGGGTTTCATTTTTAAATTTGAAAACAAAAACAAAAAAAAAAAAAACAAATAACTTGCGGTTTTACAACTGTAAAGCAAACAAACAATAAAGAGGAAGGGCACTCACTGGTCTCGCTTCGGCTCCACCGCTCGATCCGATTCGTGAACTCATGGTGGCGAGAAAATTTGGCAGCGCTTCGCTTCGCAGAATTGACCTCCTCCTCCTCAGAGCTCCAAATCGCCAAGGAAAACAAATGCAAATGAGCCCAAAACCCAGTTTTGGCCTTTAAATAGGCTTTTTGAGCCTGTACTCGTTCCCCCTGGGATGAGCGCTCTGGTTAGCGCTCGTCCCTCCCTGGGACGAATACTAAATAGGAATTCGTCCCACCCAGGGACGAATACAGAGCAAAAATTTCAAAAACAGCAAAAAATGCACAAAATGCACCAAAAAAGCAATAAAACTGTCCAATGAGAGTGCTTTTGCACTTGACATTCCGGGCATGCAAAACAGATGTCGGGGTCACAAATCCTCACTATCCTACTCCCTAAGAAGGCTACCATAGCCGGACCGCTCCACGGGAGGACGGATTTTCGAGAATTTCATCCCCAAACGGCGTCACAAAATGGGTCAAAACCCAACCAAAAATAGCAATAACATTGCCGAACGAAGGCGCCTTTGCGCCTGACATTCTTGGCATCCAAAATAGACGTTGGGGTCACAAATTGTCCCTATCCTACTCCCTAAGAAGGCTATCATAGCCGGACCGCTCCACGGGAGGACGAATTTTTGACAATTTTAGCTCCAAAATGCGTCACAAAAAGGGTTCACACCCACCAAAAATAGGTCAGAATGTTCGGAAACTGCTTTCGCATTCAATGGTAAACAACTGAAGGCACCCTTACCTAAGTCATCTTGGGTCAAGCGACTCGTCGCTTTTCTCATGTCGGTCATTCCCTCATCGATTCGTCGCTTGAGGGGGTAGTCACACTTAGTCACCAATCAACAAAAACATACCCAATCAAGGAAATGACATGCATTCAAAGGATCATTGACAAAGACAATCACGCCCCTGCTTGGGGCAGCAAACAAGCAATAATCACAAGCTGATCAAACACTTGGCATTCATGAATCATGAACTCAAGGTTCCCATAGACAAAAGGTTGCGCCCTTTGCCTATTCATGACTGATCAATGTCCAAGCTCAAGTAACACCTCATCGAAAAAGGTTAACACTTGAATTAAGTTCCTTAGCTCGTCAGAAGCAAGGATTCAAGAATGCGTGCCCTTTCCATACTTGGGGCATCAAGAGTTGGTTAGGTTACTGAGAAACCCTAATCATTAGTGCTTTGGTTATCTATTTTTGCTCGACGCTGTGCCTTGCACAACGCTTCCCAAAAAGGGGCATCTGTAGACACCAAAACAACACCAATCCGATTATGTGACAACAAGCGCTGATCGCATTGACACACACAACCCCTAGGGCAGCCCCCAGAGGTTAAACAATGGTCCTAACCACTCCCAAAAGCAGTTTGGAGGTCAGAGGTCAATTTGGCACCTTTTTGGCACCTTGCTCTCTACTCGTCCCACCCAGGGACGAATACAAACTGGCATTCGTCCCACCCAGGGACGAATATCAGCATTCACCCCAGGGTGAGGCGAATAGCAAGTTTGACTGGCAAAAATTCAAACCTCGACAAGTCCGCCAGTTAACTGAAGCTTCAGGCCATGCAATTGCGAGGAACGGCTCCAAATCAAGAAGAGAGACTTCAGTCATGCATGTCTTTATTTTAGAGACCTCATGCAAGGAGATTCTAAATCAGGGAATTATCTTTTCTCTCAAAATAGGACAAACAACTCAAGTGGCGCCCTCGCATGCGCAATTCAAACAGAGAGACCCTAGGTCTATAAATTGGTGAGTTTTCTCACCCAAAAGATATGAGAGAAGGAGCATTTGAGCAACGAAGTGCTGCCAATTTACATACCTACTTGCGATTTGTGCCTTTCACATCCTTAATCTCTCATTCGAAAGGGAGGTTATTGGGTGATTATTGGAAGCATGAATCCGGACCCAAAACCCGATTTTTGGCCACAATATTCCACAAAATTTGTCGACAACACCCCATAAGAAGTTTTGGACCCATCCCAAGTGGATTGGTGCCGAAACAAAGTCCCAAACGGTGGGCGTCTTGCCTCCGAGCGCTCCCCAAATTGTCACAGCTCTAATCGCCCCACCCCGGAGTGATTAGAAATCTGTGATAGATTTCTCTGATTTTTCTTTTGCATCTTATTCTAGGTTATTTAAATAGGCTGTAGTTTAAATTTCACTTCATTCTGAGCATTTTTGACCAGGTTTTTATCATTTCCCGCCTTTACTAACTTGCAGATGGCACCATCAAAATATGGGTGATAGAGGCCAAATTGGAGAAATCTGACCTTCTGGGTCTTCCCAAAACACCCCCAATTAGCTAACCCCAACTTTGCAGGTCATTTGGAGCTTCCTAGATAGGACATTGAAGAGGGTGCTTTCTGACAAGTTATTGTAGGTTTATTCGTCCCACCTCGGAGCGAATACAAATATGTGAGGAATTTCTAGACTGTTCCTTTTGCAGTGGCTTCCTGGTAACATATTCATGCTTCTGTCAAATTTTTAGGTCGATCTGATGTCATTTGGTTATCGTTTTAATATTTTCATGCATACACTAACAGTAGGCCTTGGGAAATACATGTTTTATTCTATCTACAGGTGCTACTAATATTTTCTATTTCTTTGAACGTAGGTCTTCGACATCAGAGGAGCAGGAAGGAGTCAACAATCATATACACAAGCGGCGGCGACGTTTTGGTCCGCCCATCTTACATGTGGGCACGCGGAAGAAGGATTGCTATCCATGGATGTGATAAGAAACATATTTGACGCTCCTATCCCCTAAAAAGGAAGGAGACGTATTGTAACACGACTTTGAAAGCATATCAATAAAGAGGGACCATATTCCATATTGCTTTTATCTTGTGTCGATTCGTCTATGTTCTTTCCTTTCATGCATTTTTCAATATATAGGCTTTTAGCGTTAAGTTTGGTTTTACACGCATCGTGCTTGGCATATTCCTTTTTGTTTCCGTATCCTTGTCCCACCATGATCACCACTTGAAAGCACGAGGATACGGAAACAAAAAGGAATATGCCAAGCACGATGCGTGTAGAACCAAACTTAACACTAAAAGCCTATGTATTGAAAAATGCATGAAAGGAAATAACATAGACGAATCGACACAAGATAAAAGCAATATGAAATATGGTGATTCTTTATTGATATGCTTTCAAATTCGTGTTACAATACGTCTCCTTCCTTTTTAGGGGATAGAAGTGTCAAATATGTTTCTTATCACATCCATGGATAGCAATCCTTCTTCTGCGTGCCCACATGTAAGATGGGCGGACCAAAACATCATCGCCACTTGTGTATATGAGTGTTGACTCCTTACTACTCCTCTGATGTCGGAGACCTATGTTCAAGGAAACAAGAAATATTAGTAGCACCTGTAGATAGAATAAAACATGTATTTCCCAAGGCCTATTGTCAGTGTATGCATGAAAATATTAAACCGATAACCAAATAATATCAGAATGACCTGGAAATTTTATAGATGCATTAATATGTTACCAGGAATCCACTACAAAAGGAACAGTCAGGAAATTCCTTACATATTTGTATTCGCTCCAGGGCGAGACGAATAAACCTACAATAATTTATCAGAAAGCACCCTCTTCAATGTCCTACCTAGGAAGCTCCAAATGACCTGAAAAGTTGGGGTTAGCTAATTGGGGGTGTTTTGGGACGACCCAGATGGTCATATTTCTCCAATTTGGCCTCTAGAACCCATATTTTTATGATGGCATCTGCAGATTAGTAAAGGCGAGAAATGATAAAAACCTGGTCAAAAATGCTCAGAATGAAGTGAAATTTAAAATACGGCCTATTTAAATAACCTAGAATAATATGAAAAAATAAAATAAAGGAAATATACCACAAATTTTTATTCATCCCGGGGTGGGGCGTTTAGAGCTGCGACAATTTGGGGAGCGCCCGGGGGCAGGACACCCATCGTTTGGGAATTTTTTTCAGCACAAATCCACTTGGGATGGGTCCAAAACTTCTTATGGGGTTTTTTCGACAAATTTTGTGGAATATTGTGGCCAAAAAATGGGTTTTGGATTCGGATTCGTGTTTCCAATAATCACCCAATAACCTCCCTTTCGAATGAGAGATTAAGGATGTCAAAGGCACAAATCACAAGTAGGTATGTAAATTGATAGTACTTAATTGCTCAAATACTCCTTATCTGTATCTCTTTTGGGTGAGAAAACTCACCAATTTATAGACCTAGGGTCTCTCTGTTTGAATTGCGCATGCAAGGGCGCCACTTGAGTTATTTGTCCTATTTTGAGAGAAAATATAATTCCCTGATTTAGAATCTCCTTACATGAGGTCTCTAAAATAAATACATGCATGACTGAAGTCTCTCTTCTTGATTTGAAGTCGTCCCTCACAATTGCATGGCCTGCAGCTTCAGTTAACTGGCGTACTTGTCGAGGTTTGACTTTTTGCTAGTCAAACTTGCTATTCGCCTCACCCTGGGGTGAATGCTGATATTCATCCCTAGGTGGAATGAATGCTATTTTGTATTCATCCCTGGGTGGGACGAGTAGAGAGCAAGGTGCCAAAAAGGTGCCAAATTGACATCTGACCTCCAAAACCGCTTTTGGGAGTGGTTAGGACCACTGTTTGACCTCTGGGGGCTGCCCTAGGGGCTGTGTGTGTCAATGCAATTAGCGCTTGTCATCACATAATCATATTGGTGTTGTTTTGCTGTGTACAATGAGATTATGGGATCTCTTCAAACTCATGCGCACAGGATGAATAGATCTACTGAAAAATTTGTTGAACAAGCTTTTCAAATGTAGCTTGATATTTCAGTGGATAATGGAAGAGAATCATCTAGTGAAGGAACAAAAAATTGTGGAGAAAGAGGACATAGCAATTGACGAGGAAGAGGCAACTACAATCGCAATAGAGGAAGAGGCAACAAAAATAGCAATAGAGGAAGACACAACTACAACAATAACAAAGGAAGGGGAAACTATAACAACCACAGAGAAAGAAGTAATCAAAATTCTAATAAATCAAAAGACCAATGTTATTATTGCAAATAATTTAGTCATTACGAATATGATTATTGGGAAAAACATCATCAACATGTTAATTTTTTTGAATAAAAGTAATAACAAAGTAGTTTATTTTTTGGTTGTGATATTATAAATGAAATCTCTAAATATGTATGGATTTTTGATAGCAGTTGCAATAGCCATATTATAGGCAACAAAAACATCATTGTAAATATGGATGAACCTATCAAAGCTCAATTATGACTTGGAGATGAAAAGAAAGTTAAAATCTTGGGCAAGGGCACCATTGTAGTTAAGACAAAACAAGGTGAGATAAGTTTATCCATAATTTTTTATATGTGCCTACATTAAATCCAAATTTGGTGATTATAGGAAACTTTATTAAAAAGAGATATTATACAATTTTTGAAAATCATTAATTTGTTATCTATGATAAATATTGTAGTAATTAGATTGTAATAAAAGTTAGTATGCTATAAAACAAAATTTTCATCTTACACTTGAATATGAAGAAACTAAAGCTCTAAAAACCATCCTAAATTATGAATCTTGGTTATGACACATGACAAGAGCTAAAAATACTATATTAGAATCAAATATTAAAAGGATCACCATATATTGAACAATATGATCAAGTTTTTAAAGGTTATACTTTTGGTAATCAACATCAAGATTCCTTTCTAGTAGGAAAAACATGGAGGAAAAAGGTGCCACTTGAATTAGTGCATGCTAATATCTATGGTACAATGTAGATCTTATCACTCAATAAGAGAAATACATTTTATTATTATTTTTGATGACTATTGTATAATAACTTGGGTATATTTCATCAAAGAAAAGTTAGAAGATATTTCTATCTTTCAAAAATTTAAAGCTAATATTTAAAAGCAATGTGGTTGTCTCTTCATGACTCTACATACAAATATAGGGGGAAAATTTTTGTCTAATTAATTTCAATATTTTTACAAAAAGTATGCTAATCAAAGGCAACTAAATACTAGTTATATCCCTTATCAAAATGGAGTAGCTAAACATAAGAATTGTACAATTGTAAAGATGAAAAGAAGCATGCTTAAGGCCAATCATCTTCCAAATACCTTTTGTTTTGAAGCAACAACCACATCTGTTTGTTTGCTAAATAAATGCTCAACAATAAATATAAATATGACTTATTATGAGGCAAGAAGTAGAAGAAAGCCTAGAGTGATTCATCTTAAGGTGTTTGGTTTCATTCCTTGTGCTCATATAAAAAGACATCTCGATGATAAAAGTGAAAATGGATTTTTATTTTCTATAACGAGGAGACAAAGGGTTACAAGTTTTATAATCCAATGATAGAGAAGCTAACAATCTATAATGATATATGTTTTGCTAAAATTGAAGTATTGCAATGGAACAAACATTTACAGCAAGAAAACCAATAATTATGGATATGAAACAAGATGCTTCATCTTATTCAACTAGCCCAAGCAACAACTCAAGTTCTATTGCCACTCCTTCATTAAGGTTAACATATCTTTTATTGAGTCCTCTTTCTAGTTGAAGTCCTCCTCCAACTAAGGTAAAAAATATTAAATAAATTTACGAAGGAACTACTAGTTTTAATTCAATAGTTATTTTTACTTTATTATCTCATATTCAAGTAGAACCAAGATATTTTGAAGAGACAATGAAGCATGGAGTCTGGTAAAACTATGAATGAGGATATTTCTACCATAAAAAGGAATGAAACATACAAATTAGTAGATTCTCCACTAGAAAAGGATGTCATTGGACTAAAGTGGGTCTACAAAACAACATATAAAGTTGATGGATCCATTGCAAGTTGTAAAGTAATATTAGTAGCTAAAGTCTTCTCACAACAACCAAGTATAGATTACAATCAAAATTATGCTCCATTTGTGAGATTGGATACCATAATAATTATTTGAGCATTGGCAACACAATTTAAGCAGTTAGTATATTAATTTTAAATTAGTATTTTTCAATGATTTCTTGTATGAAGAAGTATTTGTATATCAACCACACAGTTATAAAGCTAAAAAACAACAAAAAAAGTTTTACAGGTTGAATAAAGCTCTTTATGAACTTAAACAAGTACTAAGATCCTTGTATAATATAGTAGATGGATATTTTCAAAAAAATGGTTTCAAAAAGAGTGAAAATGGACCCACACTCTATGTAAAATCTAGAGGTACTAATGATTTACTTATTGTCTACTTATATGTTGATGACTTAATTTACACTGGCACTAGAAAAGTGTTAATAGAGGAATTCAAAACTACCACAAAAAAAAAAAATTAAAATGATAGATTTGGGTTTGATGCATTACTTTCTTAACTTACAAGTAAAAAATTTAAATGATGACAGTTTTATCTCACAAGAAAAGTATGCAATTAATTTACTTGATAACTTTAGAATGAAAAATTGCAAGCCAATGAACACACCCTTGAATGTGAATGAGAAGTTAGTAAAGAATGATGGTAGTAAAAAGATAGATGCTACACTATATAAGAGTTTATTTTACAATCTTATGTATCGTATTGCTCCTAGATCTAACATCATGTATGTTGTAAATTTGATTTCAAAATTTATGCAAGATTCAAGTGACATTCATTTTTGTGTAGAAAAAAGAATACTTAGATATGCTCATGGTACAAATAACTTTGGTATTTTGTATACATTAATTGATAACTTGGGATTGGTTGGATATATATATAGTGAATTGGGAGGATCCATTGATGGTTGACAAAAATACTTCAAGATATGTATTCAACTTGGGATCAGGTATAATTTCTTTACATTAAAAGAAACAATCAACTATTTCACTATCATAAGGAAAAGCATAATATATTACAATGCCATTAGCTTCCTTTCATACAATTTGGTCGAAGGAGGATTTTAACATATTTGAGGCATGAACAAAATGTGACAATAATTATTTATTGTAACAATAAATCCACAACTACCATAGTAAAGAATTTAGTCTTACATAGTCTTACTAAGCATATTGATATCAATCATCAATTTATTAGAAATATTATGGTAGAAGGTTAGATTGAACTAAAGTTTTGCAAAACTGATAACCAGCTTGCTGATGTGTTTACAAAAGCCTTATGAAAAGAAAATTTTATAAGGATGAGAAACAGGTTAGATGTCGGGAGAATGATAGATTTAATGCTTAATGCCTGCAATGTAACGGACGCGGGTAATGTAACCGATGCGGGTAACATAATGGACACAGATAAACTGCAGTGTCTATTGCTGGAATAGTGTAAGAGTTTTTATAGTACACAACAGTTTTTTTATAGTTCACAGCAGTGCCAGAAGTGTGGCAGAGTGTGGCAGGAGTTTTTGTTAAAATACCTTCTACTTGCAACAACGTGGGTAAAGTGACTTCAATCAAAGCAACCTACACAAGTTCAAGACATTATTTTTGTATTTTGCCTTATTTTTGTTGTCGGTTTTTTTTTACTGTTAATATAAAAGGACACCCAATTAATCTTGAGGATTATTGAGAATTGCTCACTGTTTTTCTTTTTCTGTCAGAGACTAGAGACTGATGTAGGTATATCTTGTGCATTCAAAAAAAATAGGATTGTTCAGGTTTTGTAAGAATTTTATTTTTGTATTAACTGAGAATACATTGATAATTGTTTGTTGCAGTAGCAACTGGAGTTCATTTTATATTTGATGTTGTTTTGCATAGTTGAAATTCTCCTTGCGATCCTACAGAATGACAATTGGGCCGTGAGTGTGAGTGACATCCTGAATCATTGTGTTCTTCACTTGTCATATGTCTGGACTGCAACAAAGCAACAACTAGCATGTGGTTTGGTTCGTTCACTGTATAGAAAGAGGTAGATATTAATGTGGAACGAAATTCCATTATAACAATTTAAAAATGCTTCAGTGTTCATACCTTAAATAAAAATTGTTTCAATGTTTCTATTTCTAAGACCAACAACATGGAACTCAACGAGATGTAGAGAGAAGGGAGGCACTGGCGAAGGGCCTGAATTTTGCCTGAATCCCTTCCCGTGACAACACAATAAATTGTATACCTGTCAAATGCATAATGCATAGAATGTTCGTTAAACAGTTGGGTGTTAAACCGCCTCATTATTTAGAACAATACGTACGAGATGGAATATTTTCTTCGTGATAAACTATATGGGAGAATATTTTCACCTTGGTTATAAATATGCAAAGAAAACATTTGTTATTTCGGCTCTTCTCATAGAAGGGTAAAAAAATGGTTCAACCTACTGAAGTATTTAAAGATATGTAATTTTAGCCAGTGCTCAATTGATACTTTATATTAACTAAAATAATATTAATTTATAGGTTGCATGTAATATTGTTTTATTATGTTTTTTATTACATTTTAGTTTAAATATCTTTTTATGGTAATAAATATTATTTTAATTTAATTTTTAAGCAATACATTACGGATTATTTCTTTCAAAGTTGTGCATTTATCTATCAAAAATCACATAATTTATATAAAACAAAATATAACTTCCAATAAGTTTAACTTTAAAATTTCAAAATTAAGTAGTAATTACAAGAGATGTATCTAATTACAATATAATTTTTTGAAATATTTTATTAAGTATAACACTTAGAATAAATATTTTCTTTTGAAGTTATACAATTTTTTTTAAGATATCTTATCAAACATAATATTTAAAATAAATATATTTTATTATATTTATATATATATTTTTTGTTAATTTATTAATATATGTTTTATAAATAAACTTTAAAAGTACTCAATTTTTTTGGGTTTAATATCTAAAGTACTATTATAACTTCTAGTCATCAAAAAATTGTATTTCAAAAGTTGTGATTTGTTTAACATTTAATGGTATTACTATATTTTAACACACTATATAATGGTATCACACCTTGCAATATGCATATATTACTTGGCAAGATTTAAACCTAGGTGTCCATATTAAGATCCTATATATATTTTTAAAAAAATCTATGTGTAAATTTTGTTAGTTGGCACTGCCATAAAAATAACAAAATAAATATGCCTTGTAATTAAGCCATATCCAATTTTTTTTTTTTTTTTATCAAACATTCCTTTGAATTTTTATCAAAGTTATCAAATATATTCTAAATCTTATTTATGTTGATATTTTGAAGATATCACCTCTAGTTGTAGCTTATGGACATAAATTTAATGTTATTAGAGCTTACGTTTTTAAACACTTGAGGTCATGGCTTTTGATTTATGTTAAAATTTATCCATGAGACTAAAACCTTGACTTATGGTATAAGTCATTTTGAAATCGTAACACTCTAATTGTCCTTTACTTCATGTTCTAACTAATCCTTGATTTTTAACCCATCCAACCACCTAACAGGTTTGGAGAAGTGATATGGAACAATGATTTTTATATTAAAATCCAACATTTCAATTACATGAGCAAAGCATCAATATACATAGACACTTTGAGGTAGGGGTCAAAATTATGGTGATATATAGAGGTTGAGTGTAAGTATGTTATATATCCAAGCTCATTATTATATTCTCAATGAGATTTATCACAATATTTAACTTTAAGATTTAAAAAAGTTTATGGTGCTAGGTTTATTGGGTTGAGACTTGTCAATTTCGGTTAAGAAGATTAAATTTCAAATAGTGACAATATAGAGGTTAGTTTGTGAGAGTAATGGATTTTTGACCTTCAAGTAAATTATCAGCACTTTAATTTATATGGTAATTTATTTTTAAGAACATATAACCTTAATATAAATTAAAATATATATTATAATTTATTATAAAAAATATATAAAAAATAACTTTAAACTTTAATTTTATTTATAATTTTTTTTTAATAATTTTCAAGCTTTTCTTTTTTGTTAATACACGTTATCGAATGGTTACATCATTTAATATTTCAATATAGCTTTGTGTGTTGCACTATTAAATATGTTTTAAAACTATAAAATAGTTATGATATTTATTCTAATGTAAATGAAACGCTATCACAAAATGTAGCTGTAAAAATGTTTAAAAAAAAATTCTTTACCAAATTTTATTAATATTTTAATATGTACGTTTGTTAAGCTATTTTGTCTTTTTACATATAAAGGCAAGTTTCACATCTCCCGACAAAGGACACTCAGGTTTGCAGCGAGAATCAACTATAAAAATATTGTTATCTTAATTTTAAGTGGTTAACTATGGATTGAAATAAGGTAGTATCTAAAGGGTTGGAATATGTTAGTCTCACAATGACACTGAGAGGGGGTGAATCAGTGTAGCTCTTTAAAACTTAAATCTTCAACACTCAAAGCCAAAACAATGAAAACATAAAACCAAATAAAGCAAGTATAACAAGAGAACATCACACAACACAAGATGTACCGAGGTTCACCGATTTGGCTACATCCCCAAAAATGACTGTTTGGACTCCCATCCAAATCTAGCCTTTGCAAAGCACCAACTTTACAATCAATTTACCAGCACCCACTGGAAGGAGCACCAACCCCTGATTTATCTGCACCAACAGAAAGGAGCACCAACCCCTCTACCAAGCACCCACTTGATTTTGATATTGATAATAAAATGACATATATGAATGTCTTCACTAAAACTAGAACCCTCTATGGTCTGTAAGCTCAAAATCTAAAACTTTCTATTTCACCCAGTATAACATCCCTCTCTCTGCATTACTCAGAATTTGAATCTTCTCTTCTCACAAAAAAAATTGATTGTTCTCTTAGCTCGTTCTGCCAATTGCTAAACGCTTTCTGGGTATTGTGCAACACTTTGTCTATGAACTCCTCTCAAAATTTCAGCCAAAATGGATATCATATGAGAAAGTTATGCCCAAAATACTGAAGTGACATTTTTCACCACTCTCCAAAAATCACGGATTTTCACTCTTTATTTTTCTCCACACACACTTCTCTCTTCACAAAATAAAGTCCCCACTTTTCAATAAAATCCCTTGTCACTTAAAAAGCACACACTTGCATTCTTTTTCCCTTTTCAATTTTAAAAATATTTTCTTTAATGAAGCTTCTTAAAACAATATAACTTCCTTTTTTTATTTTGAGAAGGCATTTCGTCAAACACGTCACATGCAAAGAATTGACACCTTACTCGTTCTCTTACTTGGAGCCACGTGACACCTCAAACCAAAAATGAAAGATGCTCTATTTGATGCCTTGAAGGTGTAACAACACTGAAACCAAAACTCTGGTGACTCTGCAAGGTCGAAATGACCAACTAAAGGATTTTGCACAAGTGGAACAAATTGACATAAAAGTGACCTGTACCATTTTTGCAACAATCATAACTCTCACCTCGTAACTCTATTTTCTCTAAAATTTGAAATATAGAATATCTACAATGCTGAATACATCTAGTCTGAATATCGCTATATAAATCCTTACGGTTCACCTGTACCACCTCCATAAAACTACTATTGACACACTTTTTCCAAAAAGAGCATTTTTGTGATAGTCTTGCAACGCTTGTAACATTCGCCTCGTTTCTCCATTTTTGTGGAAATTTGGAACACATGTTCTTGAAGATAATGACCACCTCTAGTTCAAATTTTACTATCAAATTCTTCTTGGTTTGCTCGTAGTGCTTCTGACAAAACTGCCCTTTTTGGCCTATACAACCACTTGCCAAATCATCCGCCAAGATACCAAAATGTCACCGATCAATCCAAACACTATGCTGACACCTCCAATATTATTCTGGACTATTTCTTGACATGTTGGCATGTTCCAAACTGATCCATCCTATCCAACTTCATCCGTGATGACTTTTGCAATTTTTTGACAACTTCTGATGATTTTTTCAACTTTTGCAAATTTGCATGAACAACTTGTAACAACTTCACCCGAACATCAAAAACATCCTCATAAGCATTGAAAATCATTGTACATACTCTAAAAACCTTTGAACAACTATCCACTACATCAACCTGTCCATCTGAGTGTGTTGACAACAATGACAATATTGTCGTTGCACCTTGCTCAACAATCTCCCCCTTTGGAATTGTTGGCAACACACGCACAATTTCCTGTAACTCTTCTCCCCCTTTGACAACAAGACCAAAGGGCTACTACAAACTCCCCCTGAGTCCATGCACAACATTCTCAGGCAAAAATTATTACACTTAGCAAAAATCACAAACATGAGCAAAAAGATAAACAAATACACAAATGCTCCCCTTGAGAATGTGGCCCCAATAGCTAGTCAATTCTTGGGAAGTGTGACCACTCCCAATTTCTTGTGAAGGTACTCAAAGACTTCCTTGGGCAATGGTTTGGTGAAGATATCTGCTACTTGCTCTATTGTTGGAACAAAATCCAACTTAACCTCACCTTTCGCAACTTTCTCCTTCAAAAAATGATATCGGATAGCAATATGTTTTGTGCGAGAATGCATAACTAGATTCTTTGAGATGTTAATGGCACTGGTGTTATCACACTTAACTAAAATTGGCTCACTAAAATTAATGCCAAGATCCTTCAGAGTTTGTTTCATCCATAACACCTACGTACAACACGTTGTCGTTGCAATGTATTCTGCCTCTACTGTGGATAAGGAGACTGACTCCTATTTCTTACTATGCCATGTGACCAACCTATCTCCAAGATAGAATGCACCTCCATTGGTACTCTTCCTATCATCTACACATCCTACCCAATCTACATCTGAATACGCAATAAGGGTGAAGTCCTTACCTTTCGGATACCATAACCCATACTCCATAGTACCCTTGAGGTACCGAAGAATCCTCTTCACTGTTGTCACATGAGTCTCCTTGGGACTAGCCTAAAATCATGCTACCATGCATACTGCCTACAAAATATCTGGTCTAGTAGCTGTCAAGTACAGTAAGCTCCCAATCATAGATCTATACATAGTTTGATCAACATGTGGAGATTTGTCATCCTTGCTCAACTTGCAACTTGTCGTCATGGGAGTGCTAACTGGCTTACAATCCTCCATTGTGAACTTTTTAGCATCTCTTTCACATATTTAATTTGAGAAATAAATATGCCCTTCTCCTTTTGATTAACTTGCAATCCGAGGAAATACGAAAGTTCACCAATCATTGACATTTCAAATTCTTTCTGCATCTTATTTGCTAAATCTTTACACAACTCATCTTTGTTGCTGCCAAATATGATATCATCTACGTATACAACAAGAACAATATGATGACCATTTTCTATTTTGACATACAAATTACTATCCACCATACCTTTCTTGAACCCTTGTTGAGTAAGATAATTGTCTAGCCTTGCATACCATGCTCGGGGTGCCTGTTTTAAGCCATATAACACTTTCTTCAACTTGCAAACCAAGTTGGGATCATCACCAAGTTGGAAACCATCTGGCTGCTCAATATAAACCTCTTCTTCAAGTTTCCCATTCAAAAATGTTGATTTCACATCCATTTGATAAACTTTGAAATTCTTGTAAACTGCTAAAGCTAGAAACATTCTAATTGCCTCTAGTCTAGCCATAGGTGCAAAGGTTTCCTCAAATTCAATACCTTCAACTTGTGCATAGCCTTTGCATACCAATATTGCTTTGTTCCTGACTACCTGTCCGTCTTCATTCAATTTGTTTTGAAAGACCCATTTAGTACCGATTACATTTTTATTTGTGGGTCTTGGTACTAACTCCCAAGTCTTGTTTTTCTCGATCTGATCTAATTCTTCATTTATTGCCTTTACCCAAATTTCATCTTTGCTTGCATCAACAACATTTTTGGGCTCAATGTTGGATAATAAAGAGTAGTTACTTACTAATCTTCTTCTTGTCTGAACACCAACTATGGGGTCTCCAATTATTTGCTCTCTAGGATGATCTTTCTGCCAGCTGCTTGTTTTGAATTTCTTGTTTTCTTCCACTTTTGAATCATTGTTTGAATCCTCTGAGTCAATTTTTGGTTTCTTTTTCATTTCCTTTTCCTCATCTCCTTCAATGACCTCTTCATAAATTGGGTAGTTCTCTTCATAGCTAATTACTCGTTCCCTTCCTTCATCAACTTTAACATCGACACTATCCACAATTTTCCTTAGCCTCTTGTTGTAGCATTTGTAAGCTTTGCTTTTTGATGAATAGCCAAGAAAAATACCTTCATCCGCTCTATCTTCAAACTTACCAAGGTTTTCTTGAGTTCTTTTGATGTAACACTTGCTGCCAAAAACTTTAAAGTATCTTGTTGTTGCCTTTTTACCGAACCACAACTCATAAGGAGTTTTGCTTTCATGCATCCTCAACATGCACCTATTTTGGATGTATACCATAGTATGGACTACCTCTTTCCAAAATATATCTGCTACTTTGCTCTCAGTCAACATAGTCTATGCCATTTCTTGCATTGTCCTGTTCTTTCTTTCTACCACACCATTCTGCTGAGGTGTCTTGGCTGCTAAAAATTGTCTCCTAATGCCATATTTTTCACAATACTCTATGAAATCCTCTGAAATGAACTCTCCTCCTCTGTCTGACCTTAAAAATTTAATCCTTTTTCTTGTTTGATTCTCAACTTGGTTTTTGAAAACCTTGAACATCTCAAAAGCTTCTGATTTATGCTTCAAAAATAGTACCCATGTCATCCTGGAATAGTCATCTATACACAACATGAAATATTTGTCATCGTTTATGCTTTGCGTTCTCATGGGTCCACATAAATCAGTATGTACTAGTTCCAAAGGTTTGCTTGTGTAGTACTCTTTTGTTTTAAATGAGACTCTAGTTTGCTTCCCCTTTTGACATGAAGCACAAATGCTATTTGATGGTTTGCCAATGGTGGGAATATCTCTCACTACTTTCTTTGAGCTGATTTTTACTAGATTGTCAAAACTGATATGATCGAGCCTCTTGTGCCACAACCAATTCTCTTCTTCCTATCCAATCAAGCAAGCTCCTTCTAAAGTCTCTGAGAGAGTGTACAGGTTGCCAGATGTCCTTGATCTAGTTGCTATCAACTTCCCATTGTTTGCCTTTCTGACTTCACAACCTTGCTTCTTAAAGATCACTTCATGACCTCTATCACAAATCTGACTTACGCTCAACAAGTTATGCTTTAGACCAACCACAAACAAGACTTCTTTTGACCTAATTTTTTTGTCACTAATCTTAACTGAACCTCTGCCAACTATCTTAGCTCCATCATTGTTTCCAAACTTTACTGAACCACCTTCATATTGTTGCAACTTCTCAAATTTTTGTTTGTCACCTGTCATATGACTGGAGCATCCACTATCAAGTATCCATGGTGCGGATTTATTCTACGCTTTAAATGTCATCTGTACGATCAAGGATTCCTTTTCTTCCTTAGGTCACTCTTTTTCTTTCCACTCAGGTTTGATTACAATTTTGGGCTCTTGTTTTGGCTTTTCTTTTTAGTAGCTTGTGCATGTTTTTCGAGAAATTTTCTATTTTGTCTTATTCCATTTGGCTGAAATTTTCTTCCCTGAAATTGATTTGATGCAAATGTACTTCGACAATTTCTTGCAATATGCCCAAAATTATGACAGTTATAACATTCTACTGCATAATCCATCAAAGGTGAAAAAGCATTTCTATTGGTAAAATTCCTTGGTCCTACATTATACTTGCAATCTGAGATCTTATGTCCATAACCATTGCATTTAAAATAGTAACCAGAAAAGAGATGATTGAACCTGGGTGGTGGTCTTTGCCATGTTGTCGTAGGAGCCATAAATCTTCTTCTTCTTTGATGTGTGACATTGGTGAAGCCATCATTGTCAATTCTCCTTTCGTGCCTTGCATTATTGCTTTCCTTTGCATGATTCATTTTTGCTTGATCAACCTGTTTCTTCTCTTCATTCTTTGTGGATTCTTCATTTATGGCCTTTGATCCATTTGACGATTCTCCTTCATCAAAACCCAAACCAAATTTGATGCCTGTAGTCTTTTGGTTATTTATGATCTTATCCACTTCATAGAACTTTCTTCACGTTTGTGATAACAACTAATTTTCTGATTCATCTCTTCTAGTTGCATTCTTAAACCAACAATCTCTTCTTCTAGCTTGCTGCAATAATCTATTTTCATGGTTATTTGCACTTTGAGATCTTTGAATATTTTCTTGGATTCTTCTATCTGTACTTTCAAATTTGTTATGATTTCATTTGCATCCTCAAGCTTTCTTGAAATTTTCTTATTCTTTTTCTTTCTATCTTCAATTCATCTAGAGCTGCAATTAGTTCCTCTTCCAAATTCACTTATGCGTCAATTTCTTCTTCATCACATTCTTGTTATTTTTTGGTTTTTCTTCTTTGAGTGCCATGAAAAGAGCTTCACCTATTTCCTTTTTAGAATCCTCACTGGAGCTATCTTCTGATGAACTGACATTCTTGGAGATGAAACTTTTCTTCTTGAAGTTGCCTTTTCTAAAATTTGTTTTTTCTTCCAGTCACTTCTTTCTTCGTGCGATCCTTCATCACTTCTGTTCTTCTCATTAAGTGGACATTTAGCTACAAAATGCCCAATGCCTCCATAGTTGAAACATTTAAACGGTAACTTTCCTCTGTATTTTCCTTTTCCCCTTTTTAGTTTTCGAACAAAGTTTGCTTCCATTTCATCTGATGTCTCTTCTTCCTCGGATTCTTGTTTTGCTTTCATATTTTTATGGGCTTTAAAAGTAGCTTCTCTATCTGTGGGTTTAGATTTTCCTATTCTCATCTCATATGCAGTCAAAGAACCATGCATCTCATCCATACTAAAATAATTTAGATCTTTAGCTTCTTCTATAGCTAAAACTTTAGAATCAAATCTTTGGGGAAGGGATCTTAATACCTTTTTCATGATGATAGAATCTTTGATTTCCTCGTTGAGTCCTCTAATCGCATTAATGACTTCATTAACTCTCAGCATATATGCCTCTATATTCTCATCGTCATTCATCTTTAATACTTCAAACTGAGCTCGATGTGTTTGTAACTTGGCCTCCTTGATCTTAACGTCTCCTTCATGAATGCTCTTCAGTTTGTCCCATATTTCCTTTGTCATTTTACAACCCATAATATTTACCAGTTCATTGTCCACTAATCCACACATGATAGCATTCTTTGCTTTTGAGTCATTCTCAAATAGTTTCTTATCGACAACATCGGTTGGAGAAGTGGTGGGTATTGTGTATCCACTATCTACTGAATCCCAAATGTCGTATCCCAAAGCACAAAGATATGTCTGCATCTTGAGTCTCCAAAATGCGTAATTAGTTTCATCAAACAATGGTGCTTTGTTTGATGAGAAGCCTTCACCACCTGCCATTGTGTCACTTCCAAGATCACCTTAGTCGGTTAAGCCTATTCAGGAACCTCACTCTGATACCAATTGTTAGTCTCACAATGACACTAAGAGGGGGTGAATCAGTGTAGCTCTTTAAAACTTAAATCTTCAACACTCAAAGCCAAAATAATGAAAACATAAAACCAAATAAAGCAAGTATAACAAGAGAACATCACACAACACAAGATGTACCGAGGTTCACCGATTTGGCTACATCCTCGAAAATGATTGTTTGGACTCCCATCCAAATCTAGCCTTTGCAAAGCACCAACTTTACAATCAATTTACACACCCACTAGAAGGAGCACCAACCCTGATTTATCTGCACCAACAGAAAGGAGCACCAACCCCTCTACCAAGCACCCACTTGATTTTGATATTGATAATAAAATGACATATATGAATGTCTTCACTAAAACCAGAACCCTCTATGGTCTGTAAGCTCAAAATCTAAAACTTTCTATTTCACCCAGTATAACATCCCTCTCTCTGCATTACTCAGAATTTGAATCTTCTCTTCTCACAAAAAAATTGATTTTTCTCTTAGCTCGTTCTGCCAATTGCTAAACACTTTCTGGGTATTGTGCAGCACTTTGTCTATGAACTCCTCTCAAAATTTCAGCCAAAATGGATATCATATGAGAAAGTTATGCCCAAAATATTGAAGTGACATTTTTCACCACTCTCCAAAAATCACGGATTTTCACTCTTTATTTTTCTCCACACACACTTCTCTCTTCACAAAATAAAGTCCCCACTTTTCAATAAAATCCCTTGTCACTTAAAAAGCACACACTTGCATTCTTTTTCCCTTTTCAATTTTAAAAATATTTTCTTTAATGAAGCTTCTTAAAACAATATAACTTCCTTTTTTTATTTTGAGAAGGCATTTCGTCAAACACGTCACATGCAAAGAATTGACACCTTACTCGTTCTCTTACTTTGGAGCCACGTGACACCTCAAAACAAAAATGAAATATGCTCTATTTGATGCCTTGAAGGTGTAACAACACTGAAACCAAAACTCTGGTGACTCTGCAAGGTCGAAATGACCAACTAAAGGATTTTGCACAAGTGGAACAAATTGACATAAAAGTGACCTGTACCATTTTTGCAACAATCATAACTCTCACCTCGTAACTCTGTTTTCTCTAAAATTTGAAATGTAGAATATCTGCAATGCTGAATACATCCAGTCTAAATATCACTACATAACTCCTTACGGTTCACCTGTACCACCTCCATGAAAACTACTACTGACACACTTTTTCCAAAAAGAGCATTTTTGTGACAGTCTTGCAACGCTTGTAACATTCGCCTCGTTTCTCCATTTTGGTGGAAATTTGGAACACATGTTCTTGAAGATAACGACCACCTCTAGTTCAAATTTTACTATCAAATTCTTCTCGGTTTGCTCGTAGTGCTTCTGACAAAACTGCCCTTTTTGGCCTGTACAACCACTTGCCAAATCATCCGCCAAGATACCGAAAACGTCACCGATCAATCCAAACACTGTGCTGACACCTCCAACGCTATTCTAGACTATTTCTTGACATGTTGGCATGTTCCAAACTGATCCATCCTGTCCAACTATGCCCGTGATGACTTTTGCAATTTTTTGACAACTTCTTGACGATTTTTTCAACTTTTGCAAATTTGCACGAACAACCTGTAACAACTTCACCCGAACATCAAAAACATCCTCATAAGCATTGAACATCATTGTACATACTCTGAACAACCTTCGAACAACTATCCACTGCATCAACTTGTCCATCTGAGTGTGTTGACAACAATGACAATATTGTCGTTGCACCTTGCTCAACAGAATACACTTTTTTTAAGGTCTGAAACTCGAGACACGGGTGGATGATATCATATTTAATTCCTCTAAACATGGGATCATAGGCGAACGAGCAAACATAGGTCAGCAGAGAAGATTAAAAACTTTTCATCTTTAAAAAGAGTACAACTAGAAGAACATATTGCGTCTAATTCTCGTAGCATTTAATGATGGTGACCGCTGATGTAGTTCAATAAATTAACGCCATGTTTTTGCTTCTACGAAAATAGTTATCTCAAAGTGGCAGAAAAGGAAAAACAAAAAGGCAGAATATAGTAATTTGCAAACAATTTAAACCACAAAATGCTTGTGGTGCAGTAGAAATTAAAAAAACATCGAATAAGGTTATTAATCACATGCAATGTTCACCTTCTCTTTGTGGCATTTAAAGCGAAAATCCACTTTTCCAAGACAAAAATCCCTCTTCCATCTTCCTTATTCGCACCATAAAGCTTTAAAAAGTACTCTCTCGTCAATTTTCCATCACTTCAAACCATTTTCTACAGTAAAACAAATTTTTATACCACGGAGGTTTACAGAGGTAGATCATCCTCTCCTTTTTACTGCAAAATTGTAATAAACACGTTGATACATTCTTAATTTATAGTGTGCACTGGTAATTTTCTTAGTTTATTTGGGTTTTTCAATAATCAATCTGTAAATTTGCAGGGTTGATGTTTATTATTTTAGACATAACTTACAAGGTTTGGAGCCAGTTCAAGGTGGTGACAGGGGATTTACTACGCACTAGATTTTGAGGAGGCTGCTGCACATAGTGTTGTGGGTGAGGTCCAAGGTCCAATGGAAGGAGTTCTTTTTTATTATTAGTAAGGTTTTGAAAGATTGTCTTTAATGCATTAATCTAGTTATATTTTTAGTTATTAAATTAGTGGAAATTTTTATATAAAATTGGAAAATCTTCCAATTTAAAACCTTAGTGCATAAATTCTGGGAACAAATCCTAAATTCCCTCAAACAAAAAACAGGTATCAAAATCCCTAAAATCAGTTTTATTTGTTGAAAAAAATATAGAGAAAGAGTGAACAAACTCTCGTGCAACATCTCCCTCCTTTTTTTTGTAGGCTATGATTTAGATAGTTGCAGTTGACAAACAAATCTTCCATTTGGAGGCTTCATTATTTCAACACTTACTATTTGGAGGCTTCATTATTTCAACACTTACTATTTGAAATGTTTTGAATCTCAAATAATCTGCAAATTCTTCAAAATAAAAGGAAAAAAAAAATATTGCTCTTTAAACCTAGCTTGTAAGTAAACTTGTGTTTTTTTTCCATAAATTTATCACAAGTTTTGAATAAATTTGTATAATTTTTTATTATAATTAATAGAAAACTTATAATTTATATATTAATAATATAAAATACATAACTTTATTAATATTAAAGTAACTTATATTAATATTAATAAAATTAATATAATAAAATTATGTAATTTATTTGATTTCATTAAAATTTAAACTTTGTTATGCATTACACCATTAAATCAAAACATGTTTAACCCAAACATGATTAACCACAGCTGAAGTTTATTATATTATAAAATTTGATAGTAAAACAAGGAATCTCCAATTGGATGGTCCAAACCCAAAACGAGAGATGATTTGGAGTTTGCTGCATATAACTGGTAAGGATGATGAATTGCTCCTCAAGGATGAATAATTGAAGGAGAATATCGTGCTGCTCATAATAGTTGGACATAAGATGACTGTCATGAAAGTTGCTCTCATGTTCAACATGCTTGCTTCGAATCCCCACTATTCCGGATACATAGCCAAAGTTATGATTATAAGACTCTAATTTTCCTTCCGGGGCTTGAATTTAGAGAAAATGCAAAATTCTGAATGAGATTTTCGTGTAGAGAGTCGAGAGAATATGATCTGTTGAGAGTACCTGACTTGGGAGAATCTTCACACATGAAGTTAGACATTACACAATCCGTGCATCGGTTAAGGTTCTCCTTGGATCCTATAGATAACAGCAAGGATTCCTTGCATAGCACAATGACGACAGGGTAAAGCACATTTGAATAATATAACTTCATTTAAAAACACTTACAAATTTGACCATTAACATTCCCTTTTTGCAAGGAAATAACAATACAGTCCCTGAAAGCGGCACCAAACTTATTTTTCTGTACAAATTCTTGCTATGGGCATAACCGCAAGTCCGCCTGCAAGAATTGATGTCTTTTTAATTTTCTGCAGAGGAGGGAACAGAACAATGAACAAGAAGCTACAATTTTACTTTCCAAAAACTCAAGATCGCAGATGATGTCTTCTGTACTGCACTAGTTCAGATCGCGATGAGAACGAGATCTTCCACTGTTAAAAGACCAGGAATCGGACCTCCGCCATGACGATCTTCGAGACAAAGATTTTCTCACAGTTGACTTCAAGTCCGAGGCCACCGAAGTCAAAGAGCGAACCAGAGCTACGACAATGCCCGCCTTCACCTGCCCTCTACGGGGAAGGCTCCTCCTCCCCTTATAAAATTCTTGGCTATTTCTCGCACCATTTGCCATTTTACACTTAAAACGAAACACTGAATATAGATATGATCTATGACAAGAACTTGAAGGGGTCTCGATATATAGAGAGCTGTATAAGGATGAAATACGTTGTTTCAGATGAAAGAAAGCCCTCGAGGTAAAGACATAGACCAGGTTGTCAAATACAATAAAGATGACTGGTTTTTCCCATTGTGAGGTACACGTGTACATGATCCATATTGCTTATTGGGTTTGTATGGCCCATGCGTGTTGTCAGAGAGGACATTAATTGCCTTCACTGCCATGGGAAATGAAAAGAAAAGGAACCCAGCTACCATTGAGTTGTATTCAAGCTCCCAACTTTCCTACAAGATAATGATGCATTTTGATGCATTTATTTACTTCCAATAGATAAAAGCATTCCCTCACTTTTTTTAATCCCCTTCTTTAAGGTTAAGAAAGGAAAAGCATCCCCTCATTTAAGATCGAATCTTAAAAGAGCTATTGTTGTGAGTGGGACTTGTTTTTAGGGCCACATGTCAAGTCAAATGGCGCATTCATGGTACCCACAAGATAAACACATCTTGGCTTTGCATATTTGGTTGTGCCCACAGTGGCAAATATTTTATTTTATTTTATTTTATATAAAAGAGAATTGGTCGCATTTCATTTATTTTTTATTTTAATTACGGTTTAAACTTTAAATCTTGAAACTATTTTTTATAATTTTTATATATCTTTGAAGGAACCACCTGTTACTCCCAATTAAAATTTCTACACGGTTTAAACTTTATATATTGAAATTAAAACTTTATAATTTTTAAATTTTGTACACAGTTGTTGCTAGGCGTTGAAGTTGGCCTTATCTGGTACATAAAGTTCAAGCTAAAGAAGATTGACCGAATCTTGAAAACTAAAGTTCGAGCCATGGGAGCATCTTAATTCACTTTGTAAATTTTTGTATTATGGAAGCAACATTTTTTAATAATATATCTGAATTTTCTTACATAATCAATTGATAAGGCATGTATTCGAAAGTCCACACCCAAGCATACTGTTATATAAAGGTTTTTTTTTGTGGACCAGCCACATTCTCAAAGCACCATAATTGTGGAAATAAAATATCATTTCTCACAACAAAATAGTGGCGTGAAGAGAACAAACACACATACCTACCAATTTTATTTATTTATTATTATTATTTTAAAATTTTAAAAGTTAAGAAAATATGTTTTTAGTAGATCAGTGTAGGCCATGTAATTAATAATTAATAAAATATAAAATATAAATTTTTAATAAATTTTTATTATAAAAATATTGGTTAAACTTTTTTCTTAACTTTATTAATTTATTAATCATACTAAGTCTTAGATGGAATTTCAAGTCAATTGAATTTCTTTGACTGAATTATTTACAAGCCAATATTTTATTTAGACAATAGCTCAGTTGGCTTCAACGAGGTGGACAAAGAGCATAGAGTAAGACAAGGCTCTCTCTTCACTTCTTCCCAAAAGTCTAATCGCTCTCTTCACTTCTTCCCAAAAGTCTATTGATTAGATATTTGTCTATTGATTAGATATATCCATCACCTGTGTACCTTTTCTTAATTAGCACCACGTAGGGTCATTTTGGCTAGGAAACAACTTATATTGAAAAAAGGAAAGTCCATATCTATCCCTTATGAAATCAACATCTAAATACTTTGTTATTGAAATCTAAAGTATTTATCCCAATAGTTGCCATTTTAAAAATGTATGGATTTACTACACCGAAAAAAAAAAAAAAATTAACAGTGGTTAAAAAGTAGTTTAAGACCATCCTTTTAGGATAACTTTTTTTTAGGGTTATTTTAAAACCACCCTCTTAAGGTTAAGAGGGTGGTTTTAGGGCTTATAGGATGGTTTAGGTAATCTTAAGAGGGTGGTTTAAAACTACCTTTTTAGGGTTCACTTAAAAAAATAAAATAAAAGGACATGTAGAATTTTTTTCACGTGTATTTGGAATGTCGTTTTTTTTGCCTTGTAATTGGAATATCGTATTTTCTGCTTTGCATTTGGAATGTTATCTTTTTTGCCTTGCATTTGGTTGAATAAACAGGACTGTTGTGTTAATATGATTGCACAGTTATTCAATTCTCCATTGAAGGAGGGGGAGGATGCAATAGGAGTTGGCATTGATGAGTGTCATCAATCACATCATTTAATCATTATAATTGTCAGTCCAGGGCGGTGTCCAATGGTTATATGCAATAGCAGGGGTAAGCAGCTTGAAGGTCAATCTACTCAGGAAATGGCTTTATTTATGAGATCAATCAATTTTGGAGATTTTTGGTGTCACCTCTAATATTATGAACTGAATTGAACTTCTAACTACATTTGTTGAAAATAAATAGCAGTAATAAAAAGATTGCAGAAGATTGAAACTACTTACTTTTGCAAAATCAGAAATGAAACCTATACTTGCAAAATGGAAATGACAAAAATAACAGCTTTCAGAAAGTAAATCCTAATTATATTAACATAATTAAAAGGCTGGAATAAAATGTTGCACAAATGAAACAACTAGAAATTAATTAACACAAATGGAAATGCTAAAAACTGGAAATAACTGTTGAAAATAAAGAAACTTCAAAAATGTTGTAAGATTCAAAAGCCTATGCTATATGATCAGCTATCTTGCATCTACATTTACAACACAAATGTTTCATGCATCTACAAACAACACAATAAATAAATGAAATGAAAATTGTCAGGTTTCTATTAATTTGTTGTAGCAAGAAATGAACAGAAAACCTGTCAAAATTAATCTCTCTCCTGGGCCTGGAAGTGGGCCCTTGCTCCTTGATCCAAAAGAAGGAAAGAAGACTATTCTAAGCTATCTAATGTTCATTCATTCACTCAAGAAACTAATTGCATGGAGAAATTGTACTTTTTATTGAATTTGAAATAACATTGCAATAATGTAGGAAAAATCCTGTAGAATTCTTGCTTTGTTATAGTTGAAGCAAATATTCTATCCCTATCCTTCTATGCAAACGTCTACATGCTCAACCAAATGGGAACTTGTTACTTATACTATTTTGTTGCATATGTAGATTCATTTTGTTGTTGTTTTTCAGGGATTCAACAACTATGTTGAAGTTGTCTTCTTGAAATGCAGGAAATTGTTATGTTGCAGCTTATCCATTTTACTTGTTGTGCACAATCCATTGGAATAAATGCATTGGAAGGGGTGATAAAACTTCTCATATAGCTTTATCCATATTCATTTCACCATTTTCCACCTTTCTAACCATTCTATTGATGGTTTTGACCAAAACTAGTCCTACTTTGCTCATTTCAAAGCTGCTCCAGAATATCAAGCAGTGTAACAGTTCTGACGTTGATTCGTACATCAATTGCTCAATATAATGGGTTTGACCAGCTAGGTAGTCTTATTAAGTCCTTAGAAGACAAATTCCATAAGTTTTATGTCTTGGCATTGACAAATTCTAAGCCATGTTATTTATGCATAGTTGGCTAGAATTTGTATGGTCAAACCTTGTTTTCTACACAATCATACTAGTTTGAACATGTTTTGGAACTTTTTTGCAATTTGAATAGGTTAAGAGGTAAGGAAAACAAATAACATGATCCCAAAACGGAATACACATCAACATACATTACTGCATATTCAAAATAAATGTTTATTTGCTAAGTAAATCAGCTAAAACAGTGTAGAAAATGGTCAAAACAGAATACTATGCTCCTGAATATTTAAACATGTAAATAGTAATACATAATGCATTCCATCATAAAAATTAGCACAAAAACATAGCATAAGTTCTATCAAATAGTTTATGAAATATCTAAAAATAGTCTATGAATGAGGCAATTTTTGGCCTCATCATTTTCCCCTCAACCTATTGTAATGCATGTCCTCATGCATTCTGTGAAGCCATAACAACACAAAGATCTATGTCCAGATTTCATTCTTCATAACTCAGTTTCACCCTGGAACTTGATAGTATCCTCGGATTGCCTGCATTTGCTTGAGCCACTCTTGGAACTTCTCATCTAGATGGGGATCATTATCAAAGAAATATGGAACGAGAGTTATAGCAGTTGGCAACCTATGTCTCAAACCTACTCAATGATATTTCAATTTGTGGATGACTTGCACTATGCCCTCAACTCTTCTCTTGGACCACAAGAAGTTGTTGGGTGAGATAGGTTCCCTTTTCTGAAGTGATATTGACAACTCTCCCCACTTGCTCTTAAAATCTGATAGAGCATTACTAAAATGTTGGTTATAAAACACTAGAAACCTCATTACACAATCAATAATATTACTTCTATAAACTTCTCTGATTCTCTACTCCCTCATCATAGTGAAATGTTTGTTTATGGAGGTCCTATAATTGGCATGAGAAGGTCTTATTAATAGTTTAGCTTTCAAATCCATTTCTTTGCTTACCTTTTTCTCCTCCTCCCAATGCATCTAATTTTGCAATGTAGATATGAAGGCTCTCAACTAGATGTCTCCTGTGAAGATATGTGGCAATAATGTTACATTCTCAGGTATGAAGAAGTTATGCAGAAATAACTCACAAAGTAAATTCTTTTGTTCATCTGGACTATGCATAAATGTCTCTACAAATTCCTTAGTAGTGTCTAGTTTGTAAGGAAGTTTGGAAATAATCCTCATTAATTGCCAACAGAGGTATTTTTCTTTTAAGATAAAACTATAGAACCTTGCAGATCTTCTGCACTGAACAAGTACTCTACAATTTGACAAAGATATTGAACCTATCCCTGCAACTTATTTGTTTGTGTATTTTGAGCATCAAGTTTTTGTTCCATAGATTTCAATGATGCAATTTGTGCTTCCATGCCTTGACACTTAAGAATCCAATGTGTTATATCTTCATTATACTTTGTTAGTGCAATTTTTTGTAGGGACCTAGCTATTGGCTACACTTTTGGAGGTAGATCTACCTGTATTCCAATTTTTACTGTGTCTATAAGGGATAAATCCACTTGCACCCCAATTTTTGTTGTTTTAAATTGAGGTGAACCAGATGTAGTCATTTCAACAAAAACTTGAGGGGAATGCACATTTACCTATTCCTGTACTTCATCTTGTTCATTGGCCTCCTCAGCTGCTTGTGATGTTTGTGCTTCCTATTGTTGCAAATTATCAAATTGTTCTGTAGAAGCCCCTAAATCTGTCATACTTACATCCTGATGGAAGATTTGTGTTGATGTTTCTTCTATTTCTACTCCTCTGATAGGTGATTATTCTTTAGGTATGGTTGTCTCCCTATGCTCTTCTGCTAATTCCAATAGAATTCTAGCTAACTCATCTTTAGAATCATATTTTGTAGGTTGTTGCTCCAAAATTGACAACCTAGCCCTTAACTCTTCTACCTCCTGCTGCAAATCAGCAATAAGCTTATCATTTTCTTGGATAAAGCTTCATATTTTTCAATCCAACCAATATGTGTCCTAATGACACTTCTAGACACAACTGTTCTTGTATATATTTCTTTCCTTCCTTTGTTATGAACTCTTCTTTAGAATCAAAATCGGAATAATCAACAAGTGAGATATTCTTTGTAGGCATTGATGTATCTATATCTGTAATTGTTGTGCCTACCTCTGCATCCTCTGTGTCTATATATGCTTCTTCTGTACCAATTTCTACACTCTCATCTACAAGCACTTCTCCCTACAATATACCTTCAGTAGATGTATCAATATATTTTTCTTGTTCTGCACTCACTTGCTGGGACAATGATATTGCCTCTATATCTACTACCTCTTCCATTACTTTCTGCTTCTGAAGTCTAGAGGACCTTCGCAACCCAAAAGTAGATTGTTTGTTTGACATTTTTAGGGGACTTTGGAACAAATTTTGACAATTCTAGAGCAGAGTCTACTCTAGGTGTTTCCTCCTGCATCTGCTCTTCCATGCTTGAACTTCCAATCAGTTAAGTGGGTTGTGTTGGAAAAATAGTTACATTTTAAAAAAATGTAAGCTTCCTTCCTTTTCCTACAGGACCAACCTTAGATTGTTTCTCTCTTTGCTTCTTGGTCCTCATAGATGGATGTCCCTGTGGTGAATATGAAATTCCTTTTTCATAGGATTCAATTTCAATTTTAGGTCCTGAGTTTTCAATTTCTGCTTCTTATTCAGATTTAGGGCTTTCAACCTCTGCTTCTTATTCAAATTCAAGGCTTTCAACTTCTAACTCATTCCATGTGAAGAAAAACCTGTCAAAACTTCTAGGGTTTCCCCTAAAATTATGTTTACAAATTAACTTAATGAGCCCATGGTGTTTAGGAGTTCCTCTTCCTGCTTGGTATCATTTGGCCATATTTTGTAACTCCTGATATAAATACAGAGGGAGATTTACTCTGAATTTTGTATTTGAACCACCATGCCTCAAATGGTTTAAAATTATAATATGGTGTCCAAAAAAAATGGCAAATTGCCCATCATAAGTTAGAAACTTGATTACCCAGACTACTACATTATCCCAAGGGTGTTATAAATTGGTTCTTTTAACCCCTTTGCAGACATTATTGTTCATTAAAAACTCAATTGGTTTATCCCCTTCTTCCTTAAACTGGTTAACTATTTCACTTAGGGCATTTTTACCAGTTTTTAAAATCTATAACCCTTGTAGAGGTAATTCAATAATGTGGCTTAATATTTCTAGTGTTACCTGGATTGTCATGCCGCTAATGTGATTCTGGTTGTTTCTGAGAGTGCACACAAATTCTACTACCAATCCTTTAGAGTGTCCATTGAATTTATGTAGAAATGGCATCAATCCTCCTTCTGTAAAAATATGGAGAAACTCAGGATCTCCCCATAGATAGTCTAAATTTTCTAGCTCAATTTTATTTTTCTTTCCTCCCATATTCAATTTCTCGTGATCTATTTTATATCAGCCTTCTGGAATAGGTTTTTTTTCAAGTTTGATTTGAACAATTTGCATCTGTAGGGGCTATAATGTGTAGACACCAAAACAGCACCAATCCGATTATGTGACGACAAGCACTGATCGAATTGACATACATAGCCCCTAGGGCAGCCCCCAGAGGTTAAACAGTGGTCCTAACCACTCCCACAATAGTTTGGAAGGTCAGAGGTCAATTTGGCACCTTTTTAGCACTTTGCTCCCTACTCGTCCCACCCTGGGATGATTACAAACTGGTATTCGTCCCACCCCGGGACGATTATCAGCATTCGTCCCAGGGTGGGGCGAATAGCAAGTTTGACTGGAAAAAGTCAAACCTCGATAGGTCCGCCACTTAACTGCACCTTCAGGGCATGCAATTGCGAGGAACGACTTCAAATCAGAGAGAGAGACTTCAGTCATGCATGCCTTGATTATGGAGGCCTCATGCAAAGAGACTCTAAATCAGGGAAGAATATTTTCTCCCAAAATAGGACAAGCAAGTCAAGTGGCGCCCTCGCATGCGCATTCAAAGAGAGAGACCCTAGGTCTATAAATTGGTGAGTCTTCTCACCCCAAAAAAGAGAGAAGAGGAGGAGCATTTGGAGCAATGAAGTGCTACCGAATTACATCCTCACCCATCGTTTGTGCTTTTACATCCTTGATCTCTCTTTTGGAAGGGAGGTTATTGGGTGATTATTGGAAGCGCAATCCGGACCCAAACCCAAACATTTGGCCACAATACCCCACAAAATTTTCTGACACAACCCCATAAGAGGTTTTGGACCCATCCCAAGTGGATTGGTGCTAAAACCAAGTCCCAAACGATGGGCGTCCTGCCCCCGGGTGCCCCCCGCACTATTGCAGTTCTAATCGCCCCACCCCGGAGCGATTAGAAATATATGGTATATTTCCCTAATTTTTCTTTTGCATTTGATTCTAGGTCACTTACATATGTTGTCATTTAAATTTCATGTGATTCTGACAAGTTTTGGCTATGATTTTATCATTTCTCGCTTTCGCTAACATATAGGGAGCATCATCGGATATAGGGCAATCGAGGCTGAATTAGCAAAATCTAACCTTCTGGGTCTTCCCAAAATGCCCCATTTTATCTAACCCCAACTTTGTAGGTGTTTTGGAGGCCTCTGGACTAGACATTTAGGAGGTGGCTTTCGGACAGGTTATGACAGTCCTAATCGTCCCACCCGGAGCGATTAGAAATATGTGCAAGATTTCTGGATTGTTCCTTTTGTAGTGGGTTCCTGGTAATGTTTTATTGCTTCTATCAAATTTTTAGCTCATTCTGATATGTTTTAGTTATCATTTTAATCATTTTATGCATGCATTGACCGTAGGCCTTGGGGATCGCATGTTTCTCTCCATCCGTAGGTGCTACTAACCTTTTACTATTTCTCTGAATGTAGGATCTCGACATTATAGGGGCAGCAAGGAACCATAGACATATTCATGCAAGCGGTGATGACGTTTGGTCCACCCATTTTCAATGTGGGCACGCGAAAGATCTCAAAGGGGAATATATCATTCATGGTGTAATCAAAATATGTCCGATGCTCCTAGCCCCTAAAAATGGAGGAGACGTATTGTAACCCGATTTTGAGCAAATTAATAAAATAAAGGGCCACACTTTTACACTTGCTTTTAATCTCATTTCAGTTCGTTGGTTTTCCTTCTTTTCATGCATTCTCGTTCGTAGGACTTAGCATTGCATTTCCCTTCTGTTTTGCTTTCGTATCCTCGTGCTTTCAGTGGCGATCATGGTGGGACCATTGTCCCTTGATTTTGAGATCAAATTTTTGATCAAAAGTTGTGTGTTTTTTCTTGTAGGTGTCAATATTTCAAGCACTGGACTGCTGCTCGTTCCACCCTATGACGAATACAGAGCTAGAATTCATGCCACCCTGGGATGAATAGGAATTCGTCTCACCCTATGATGAATATAGATCTATTATTCATCTCACCCTAGGACGATTAGCTCTCTGTGTAGTTTCAGAGTAGAAACTCAGAGGCATCCGGTTTGGGCAGAGAAGAGGTAGGGGTTCTGAGCATCCTCTGTCATTTTCTATTTTTTGTCTCTGTCATTTCCTGTTTCTTTGCTTGCATAGGAGATTTTACTGCATGTTTTTCTTTCTTTTCACAAGTAAAAATAACCCCACACACCATGAGATAATCTAAACATCAAGGCATTGGTCGTAAAACCCCAACCCTTGATCAAGACCAACGGTGGATTTCATCACCACCTTGGCTTGAATCTTGCATACATAACCCCGATCGCTTCTGTTGCTAGACGTAAATCCTGATGAAAGCTGACCAAGTGTAGCTGGGGTGATTCCTAGTGCATGAGGATAAGTCTTCTATGGTAGGTGTCAAAATAGAGTGATTCCCCTTTCGTACCGCCTATGTTCCACGTACTGTTCTGCTCTCACGTACCAATAGTCTCCCTCACGTAAGGGCGGGTATATAGAGAGGTTTGGTATAATGGCCTGGTAGTGGTATATTGAAGGGGCGACCATTTTGGGAGATATAAGAGCCCTCATATTGCATATACAACAAAAATTTCTTTACAAGGTTTTCAAAACAAAAATCAAAACACACTGAACCAGATTTAGGGCACACTTTTAATCCATAAACAAGATAATCATTGCTTTGATTGTGTGTTTCCTTTTGTTTAGTGTAGCATAAAAAATCATAAAGAAGATAAAAATGTACACATCTTTAGAAAAACATCACCATGGTGTACACCCGTAGCCGAGCCCAATCACGGGCAGAAGCTACGAAAAGTGTACAAAGGGGCACAAGTCACCTCCGATATAGTCTCGAGGACTTGGTCATACCACCTTGGCGGCCTGACCCACAAGATAGTCCACATCATGCCATTACAGAATGGGACTATAGAGGCACCCCTTTGAGGGGCACTCCCACTCAGCATAGACCCTTTCAGGAGGAGGCCATACACGTGGCACTCAACATAGATGGGAGGGCTCCCTTAGATGCTCGTTATGAGTGGCCACCATGCGATGAAGCGCTAGAGCAACATAGGGTCCATAAGGAGGGGCCACATGATTACATCATCCCTCCTTTACCCCTTATTACTATCAAAAACAATAGGCCAAATCCAGAGCACAAGGCTCTTCAGACAGGGCAAGCCAATTCTGCCCGCCCCTTTCACACATACGAAAGGGAGCATGAGGAAGACCACTACATTCCTCAAGAGCAATACACAACATGGGAGCAATGCACCTCCGCACCTGCTATGTATCAAGATCACCCACTGAGGCCAGAGCCTCGGGTGAATGCCGCTAACCTCGATAGAGGAAAGCGACCCATAGAGATCTCGGATCACCATGACCGAGATAGACATGTAGGAGAGGCATCTAGGCTTCCTAAACACAAGACGATGGAACAAATTGACTTGGCATTTGCCAAACATGCCACCCACCAAGCACAAATCACGCAGCTCAGGCAAGACCAACAATAGTTAGAGCACCTGTATCACCTTAGCAAAGAGCGCATTCGACGTCAGACAGATGAATTGCTCCAGAACACTATGCTTGAGAGGGTCCCAACCCCTCGCATGCATAAGATAGAATTGTATGAGAGGCACAACCCCTTGGTGCGAGACAGGTCTCCATGACCTTATCAAATATTACCTCCAAGACCTCCTAGACCTGAGCGGGAGGCCACTCCTAGAAACAATGATGGGCACCCTCCACGGGCACCCACCCATGTTTATAGGTCTCACCTAGGAACTCCTCAAGAAGCCTATGAGGAGTATGAGCAAGAAGAAGAGTGGGCTGAAATGCCCTACCAAGGTAGGGGGATGTTGTCCGGCTACCCCTCCATAGGCCTCAAGTTCCCCGCAACCCACAATGGGAACAAACCAAGGAGGAAGAGATCAAATCTTCTGATGCATATAAAGCGCTGCTAGAGCGCTTAGAGTCTATGGAGACCAAGACTTCTGGGCCCCAAAAGCCCACTTTATGCCAGCTCCGTAGTCACCCTGTGCATCCATCAGTGTCGCACCCCCATACCCTGAACACTTTAAACTACCCTAGTTGGCAATCTTTAGAGGGGAGGAGGATGCCCAAGAGCACATGACTAGATTCTTGAGCCAATGCTTTGGCATTCAGGACAATGATGCTTTGCTGCTAAGAACATTTATAACCATGTTCGTAGGCCCTACCTCGGATTGGTTCACTCAGTTGCCAAAACATAGCATCAGTAACTTGGATCAGCTAGTGGACGCGTTCCTCGAATGCTTCACCTTCAACACCAAGAAGAAGGCATCACTAAGTGACCTAGCTAGCCTCAGGAAGTATGAGGAAGAAACCATGGCGGCCTATGGAAATCGATGGAGGACATTGCTTTCAAAGCTACCCTACCTCCCTCCTATGGCCGACCTGACCCAAATGTTCTCAAAGAGTTGTTTGAGATCGATCTCCATGCTATTGCAGCTGCAACAATATGCCACTCTTGAGGAAGCCCTGGCGCAAGCCAGAATCATTGAGGAGATCAAGATACAGGATGGCGAGATTGCCAAGCCAAAGAAGAAAGAGTGGCCTAAAAATGCCAAAATAGGGACCACGCAACCGAAACCCATTGTGGTCAATCAGGTTGCTATAAACATGCCTAAGCCTACACAAGCAACACAACCCTCATAGGCTAACTATCAGGCAGTTCCTCTTGACATCTATGAGAAGGAGAATCATCGGCAAGAGCAAAATCAGCAGCGTCACCCTAGGCGATAGTTCACACCCTTCACAGAGTCCAAAGACTCCTTGTTTGACCGTTTGTCCATGGCAAACTTGATACACCTACCAGAAAGTCGACCCATAGACCCCAATGCACCAAAACCTAAGGGCTATAGGGAAGACTTGTACTGTAGATTTCATAGGCAGAAAGGACATGACCTTTATGCATGTTGGAAGTTCAAGAGCTTCGTGCAAGACCTAATAGACAACAAGACGCTGGCGGTGGACAACCCCGTAGCGCCAAACAACCAATAGATGGGAGTCTTCAAAGACCCCCTGCCTGCCCATGATACGTAGGCAAAAACCCTTCAAGTCAATGAGGTGACACAGAACTGCCCCATGCAGGGGTATGTAGGGATGATAAGCATAGTGACTAGGAACAAGAGGTACCCAGGAGCTGCCCCCATGATGGCCACAGGAGAGGTTCCATCAACGTCACAACCTCAACAACACCCTACACAACCTCCCCTGCCTAGACCAGTGGCCACGATTCGGACTAGACTTACCCAAATTTTAAGGACCACGTCGGCTAGGCTCTCCATTTATGAGCTCATTCAACAATCATCGCCCCATCGGGAGGCTCTAATGGAGATATTAAAAGCCATCGAGCTGCAGCCCCATGAAGCAAACTCTTTCAACAACTTTGTGGGACATGTAAAACAATGTACAGAACCAGTCATCACCTTTAGAGAAGATGAACTAAAATCGATGATTGGTGATATGGCGGATCCACCCCTACACGTCATTGCATGGGTCAACGAGATTCCGTATAAGAGGGTGTTGGTGGACACTGGCTCATCCAGTAATATAATTACAACAACGGCATTGAAACACCTCAAGTTGCCAGCATCTCACATCGTGGCCTCCACCTATACTCTTCGAGCATTCAATGATGCGATATGCTCGATGGTTGGCACAATTGTCCTACCCATCCAAGTGGGACAAAAGACTATTCCTACATTGTGCCACATCTTGGAAGGTGAGATGGCCTATAATATCTTGTTGGGCCGGCCTTGGATCAGGGACATGAAGTGTGTCCCTTCGATAGCTCATCAGTGCCTAAAGTACACATTCGAAGGGCAGGTGCATGTAGTCCCGATAGACTTAGAGCCCTTCAAGTATTGCAATACGGTGCAACTGATGCCACAATCGACCCTTCCATCGACACATTTGGATTTTTAGTTGAATCCATCTAAACAGGGTCCGATTCCGCATGCATCCCCACTGTTAAGTCCATCAAATCACCAATCGGGTCCATCTTCATCATCTGGTCCTTCACCAACAATGCCACCTATGATGGCCACACCAAAGGACAAGGGGAAGAAACCCCTAGAAGAGGCACCGCCACTAGTCTCAACCATCTCTATCGAAGAGATGCCTAGCCGAATGGAAGTCGAGATGCCTAGTTCACCCTACATGGAGTGGACCCAGGAAGAACTCCCATTCCCTCCCCCTCCACCGCCAATGATCACCGTTGAGATGGCCAATACGGGCCTGGGGGAGTATCTAGTGTGGAATATTGTAGCAACACCCGCACTTGAGTCCATGCAGGACATGGGGAGACCTCGCCTCCCCATCGGCACTATGGTTCCTCTAGGCTACCCACCAAATCAGACAAACTTTGTTTATGGGGGCCTCGATAATGGCATTGAACCTTACATGCAAGAAGAAGAAGATGAAGAGCCCTTTGCTGAGGATGTCAACTATTTGTCCAACCCAGACTTCACTTTGAGATATCTTGGCCAATGTAATTGGCATGGATATGGGTTGGGCAGGTATGAGCAAGGAGTGCGCGTTCTTTGCCAACCAAGATATCAAATGCCATACGACAAGTCAGGAGTAGGGTTCAACCACCCCCTGCCCCTTGACATCTTGGTAGAGAACATGCAAGGCCTAGGGATAGGCAACAAGGATGGGTTGGCATTAGATCCATATGCCAATCCTAACACAACATATACATTGGGGGATTACCTCCCATTGCTAACAACCAACCTTGTTGACCTTAACAACCCTTTCCCTTCGATCGAGAAAGGAGAAAGTTCGAGGACTCACCTACAAGAGGGATATAGACAAGGCCAAGAAGGGTCTTCAGAAGATGAGTCGAGTATGAGGTAGCACCTTGGGACCCTTTCGAATCTGATAGCAATCATTCACAAGTGACCCCCATAGATGATTATCAGGAGAGCTTCATGACAATGTTCCCTTTGGATGCTCCAATCGAGCAAGTGCCACCTCAAGAGAATCAGGTCCCCCCATAGAGAGCGGAACAACCCCGATGGGACCAGATCAATTTGCTCGAGCAAGACGAGCCTCACATGTCACAAATAGCTATCGGAGCCAACGAAGGCCTATGGATCTCTGATAGTGATTATGAAGATGAGACTGAGATGGCATATCTCAATCATATGCGACAACAACAATACCCCATGGACATTGACGACATGTTTGAACAGCTACACATGGGGCCAAGGCATAGGTGGCACCTCAACCAGGCGTAGTTGGACCAACTACTGCACCCACCACTTTAGGCATACAGAGAGCACCTTCCACCCAGAGACCCTATAGAGCCATCAGTGCCAAGGGTAGACCCTATCCTTTTATCCACACATAGGGCCGATCCATTTGTGCCAGTACCCACAGAGCCAGATCCAGAGCACAAAGATCACCTAGGATGTCCGAGTCACCACACCCACGGTAATGGAGACCAAAATCATTTCATCAACATGATCTCCATTGACTTAACCACCCCCATCCATAACCCAACCGACCCAACATGGTCATTGCATCTAGACTTAGATGCTATAGACTGGGATCACGCTGACACACCACCATCCCCATCAGAGTACTGGCCTTGTGGTGGGATGTTCCATTTCACCCTAGGACAGACTCAGGATGTCTTCCATGCTGAAGAGGAACCCGACGTTCCGAACGTAGATCTAAATTCAGCAAATGATATCCACTTGATCCCAACTCCACACCAGTTGGAGGATGGGTCCCACATGTCAGTTGAAGAGATGACTGACGTAGACATCGGCTCTGATCCAATGAATTCGCAAATCATCAAGTTGGGGGTAAGTCTATCCCCCGAAGAGCAAGCCGACTACATTGCCCTTCTCAAAGAGAAGAAGGAGGTTTTTGCATGGTCCTACAAAGACATGTCGGGGCTAGACCCGTAGCTAGTCATGCATAATCTAACGCTTGATCCGACAGTCAAGCCAGTTAAGCAAAAACTACGTAAGATGCACCCAACAGTAGCCTTAATGGTCAAATATGAGCTACAAAAGTTGTTGGATGCACAGTTTGTCATCTGCATGGATTACCCACCATGGTTGTCCAACATGGTGCCCATCAAAAAGCCCGATGGGAGGATTCGCATATGCACCGATTTTTGAGATCTAAACAAAGCGAGTCCTAAGGATGATTTCCCCTTGCCTAGCATCGACGCATTGGTAGATGCTACAGTGGGCCATGAAATGCTTTCCCTCATGGATGGTTTCTCGGGATACAATCAGATTCGTATCAATCTCGAGGACCAACTAAAAATGGCGTTCACAATGCCTTGGGGGACATTTTGTTATAAGGTCATGCCCTTTGGCCTTAAAAATGCTGGCGCCACCTACCAACGTGCCATGACATACATCTTCCATGATCACATGCATAAAACTTTGGAAGATTACATGGATGATTTGTTGGCCAAATCTCTTTTGTGCCCAGATCATCTCGATGACTTAAGCAAGATCCTCGATCGCCTCATTGAACATAAAGTCGGACTAAACCCCAAGAAGTGCGTATTTGGCATCACATCTGGAAAACTCTTGGGTTTCATAGTCTCAAAATGAGGAATCGAGGTAGATCCAAACAAAGTCAAGGCAATCCTTGAAATGCTTCCCCCAACTACCATCAAGCAGCTCAGAAGCCTGCAGGGAAAGGTCGCATCAATCAAGCGCTTCATAGCACAGCTATCTGACAAGTGTCGACCCATGAATAAATTATTGCACAAGGGGGTAGCATTTCACTGGGATGACGAGTGCCAGTCAACCTTTGATGACATCAAACAATACTTGGCTTCATCGCTAGTATTGGCACCACCTAGACCAGGAGTGTCATTCTACTTATACATCTCAGCTACTGAGGTGGCACTGGGCGCCATGCTAGCCCAAAAAATGAACTACACAAAGAACAGGCTAATTACTATCTTAGCCGCACCCTGGTCAGTTATGAACTTAACTATGCATACGTCGAGAAGCTATGCTTGGCAGTGGTGTTTGCTACCAAAAAGCTATGCCACTACATGCTGAGCAATACGACGTATGTTGTGTCTAAGGAGAATCCATTGCGATACATGATGAGTCATACTTATCATAGTAGCCACACGATAAAATGGATCATGTTGTTGACGGAGTTTGACATCGAATTCATTGGACAGAAGTCCATCAAAGGTCAAGTCATCACCGATCAACTAGCAGAGGCTCCTCTTGAAGACGATCAGCCTCTGACCGTAGAGCTACTTGATGATGGGGTCTTCCATGTTTCAGAATCGCTAGATTCTAATGAGCTTGAGTCACAGGCCGACATGACCCTATTCTTCGATGGTTCTAAATGTGAGCAAGGGGGTGGCACGGGAATTGTATTCTTCACACCACAAGGGGCTCCAATGCCTCTATCATTTAAATTAGATTTCCCATGCACCAACAACAATGCCGAATATGAAGCCTTGCTCATAGGTCTTCAAACAACAATCACCATGAACATCAAATGCTTGAACATCTTTGGTGATTCACTGTTAATTGTCAACCAAGTAAAAGGGGTATTCCAATGTAAATGCCCAGTTCTACAGGCCTACAAAGCCCTTGTGGACAAATTCTTGGCAAATCTTGAATGGTATGACATCGAGGCACTCCCTCGATCATCGAATCATTTTGCGGATACTATGGCCTCCTTGGGGTCACTAATCCCGCAAGACCCTTCTGGTGAAATGACAACCATTCAAGTTAAAACATTATCACAATCCATGATGGAGCGTGCAAGCTCTGACCTAACGCCAGGAATCCACCTGATCCAGATTGAACCATCTCAGGATAAGTTCTCTCGAATCCATGATTGTCTGAATCATGCCAACTAGGGGTCCTTGTTCTCCTCGACCCCTCTTAATAGCAACACAATGCTATTCTTACAAGTTCTTTCCCACTCAGCTTTTGCTAGGGATGAACTTCAAGAGGGATTGGTCATTCATACCATCAAGGTTTCTGATCAGCAGGATTGGTACACACCCATAAGAGATTACCTCAAGTTAGGTAACCTCCCACTTGGATTGACACATGCCATGAAAAGATCATTTAAATAGAAAGCGGCAAAACATGTCTTGCTAGGAGACATTTTGTATCGTCGAAGCTATGAAGGAATCCTCCTCCATTGCTTGGACCAGCAGGAGTCCACTTGGGTGATCACCCAAGCGCACGATGGTACATGCGGTGGCCACTTCAACGGTATGGCCATCGCAAAGTGCATTCTTCGCATGGGCTATTATTGGCCATATTTAGAGCGAGATTGTTGCGCATATGTAAAGAAGTGCGTGAAGTGTCAACACCATGCCAATTTGACACATGTACCTTCTCAGGCCTTGCAACCGATCCAATCGGCTTGGCCATTTTCATAGTGGGGCTTAGATCTAATCGAAAAGATCTCCCTTGCATCGTCGGGTCATCACACGTTTATCATAATGGCCACAGAGTACTTCACCAAGTGGGTGGAAGCAATTCCGCTTACCTCTATGACTGGACCCCGCATTGCGGAGTTTATTTTGCATAACATCATATGTCATTTTGGTATTCCATCCAAGATCATCTCGGATAATGGGACGTCATTCAAGAATAAAGATGTGCATGCTTTGACAACAAAGTACAAAATTCAGCATAGTTTTTCAACACCTTATTATCCGTAGGCAAATGGGCAAGTAAAGGCGTCAAACAAAATGCTAGTTGCAATCCTCAAAAATATGGTCATAGATAGTCATAAGGATTGGCACATTCAAATCCCACTTGCCCTATGGGCTTATCGCACTAGCATTCGGATGCCCACTGGGGCAACTCCATTTTCGTTGGTGTATGGCTCCGAGGCAGTCATGCCTCTCGAGTTGGAAATACCTTCCCTACGCATATCAATGCAAGAGTTCATCGATGATGACACTGCACGGTAGGCCCGGTTAGATCAACTTACGTTGCTCGATGAATGATGCGTCAATGCTCTCGAGCATTTACGTATCTATCAAGAGCGACTTAAGAAAGCATACAACATGAAAGTTCACCTGAGGGACTTTCAGGTTGGTGACTTGGTCTTAAAAGAGAACCAACAAAATTCTAACTTGCCGCCCCATCTAAGGGACAAGTTCATGGCAAATTGGTTAGGTCCCTATGTAATTGATAGTAAAATAGGACCTGGAACATACCGGCTCACCTCTCTTGAAGGAATCAAGGAACTAGAACCCTTGAACATCAGTCATTTGAGGCCATTCCACATTTAGAGAGCCATAGCCCACCCCAAAAGCTCCAAGGATTCTCACAATCGCTTGGTCAAACCAAAAGCTCCAAGGATTCTCACAATCGCTTGGTCAAACCTAAAATGCTCCAAGGATTCTCATAATCGCTTGGTCAAACCAAAAGCTCCAAGGATTCTCACAATCGCTTGGTCAAACCTAAAAAGCTCCAAGGATTCTCACAATCACTTGGTCAAACCTAAAAAGCTCCAAGGATTCTCATAATCGCTTGGTCAAACCTAAAAAGCTCCAAGGATTCTCACAATCGCTTGGTCAACCTAAAATGCCCCAAAGGTATCAATAATCCCTTTGGTCAAACCAAAAAAGCTCCAAGGATTCTCACAATCGCTTGGTCAACCTAAAATGCCCCAAAGGTATCCATAAACCCTTTGGTCAAACCAAAAGCTCCAAGGGTTCCCATAATCGCTTGGTCAAAAACAAATATTCAAAAACAAACAAAAAATAAAGATAATAAAAAAAAAAAAAAAATTGCATCTCACTTCCATGCATACTCTTAAAAATCAAAACACAAAAATAATAAATTGCATTAGGCATCGCATCCATACATTGCATATTTGTTGGTCATACATGTCACAAGCACCATAGACTGTAATTGCTAGGCAATTCCATCATTTTCCACATTTAATCCATTTTATAAACACATACATCCAGAATAACACCATCCACATTTTTAACATAGTCAGTTGTCTCCTAATGTATTTAGGGTTTTCGTCATTCAGTTGTCTTTAGATTTCTAGCCAAAAATCGTACAAAGTCAGACAAATTTTACAAAGGTAGAGTTTTACTTGGATCACACCTCGTTACGTAACATCCCTACACAAGTTAAAACACATAAAATAATTCCCAAGTTGTGTGAATGCAAGAGAAACCTACAAAGCAGTCTAGGGTACCATAGGTGAAAGGTTAGCCTGTTCATCCCCCTGTGCGAATGGTTCAAGAATGCTAAGAATTGACAAAAGGACAAGCTCTTCCACATCCATCCCCCATAATAAACAGTGGTTTTCACCACTATCCATCATATCCCCAAACACCTTTGGTCCCCAAAGTCGTAAGGATTCGTACTACATGCCCTTGACAAGGATGGGTAGTCATCCCCAAGGCCTAAAAGGATCAATGCCATTCACATAAATCATATCCACACAAACACTTTGGTCCCCAAAGTCATAAGGATTCGTACTACACACCCCTGACAAGGATGGGTAGTCATCCCCAAGGCCTAAAAGATCAATGCCCTTACATAATAATATCCCTAATCCCCTTTGGTTCCCAAAGTCGTAAGGATTCGTACTACATGTCCCTGAACAGGATGGGTAGTCATCCCCAAGGCCAAAAGGATCAATGCCATTCATAAGCCAAAAACCTACGAGCTCAACTTTGCAACCTAAAATGCAAAATCAAATAACAGTGGTTATCACCACTATTCAAATCCCTTGCTCAAAAAGAAAAACAAAAGAGAAAAATAAATAGTGATTTTCATCACTATGTATGCGAGCAAGTATCCCAACAAGTTGAGCAACTAAAAGATGCCTGAACTTGAATCCCTATAATTCTCAGCATTCGAAAAACCATCTAGGTGATCCTCATTACGGGTTTGGTGGACAACCTACTTGACAATGGTGGTATCCTAAATGCATGACGATATGTCTATCACATTAGCTTTGCATGTGAGCAGACCAATGTTTGCATGTGGATGAGCTAGCTTATGGTACCTTAGATTGTCCCATGGATTAATCTTACTAAATACAACAATGGAGTTAGTGGAGCTAATTAGGTGATCCTCAGTATAGGTTTGGTTGACAGCCTATCTGGCACTAGCGGTATCCTGACAAATACCACATAAACGAACTCAATTGCACACACAGGGATGTGAAATAACTTGGTCAAACTCAAGTCTGATTTATACCTTGTTCAAAAGTCTTGTGAGATAAATGTAAGTCTTGGCTAGTTAGTTAAAACATCTGAATCTCAAAAAACCTTAACTACATTTTAAAATAACTGGTACATTTCATTACTTACATCACCATCAAAAAATATGAAAAATACCAAAACAAAATTATCACATGCAAAGTCATTCCACAAAGCAATCACATCATATAGAAAGCCAGTAACTCCTGTACAGTCTATGGTGCCATCGACAAGTTATCAACAAATCATTTCATTCATTCCATATGCATACATCATATCATTAGAAACATCACATTCATAATAACACATGCATACATCATCATAAATAAATGTGCATAAATAAAAAAATAAATCATGACAAGTGTATAACCAAAAAGAAAGTCATGTATATATATCATCAAAATGCCCGTAGGCTACAATAAGTCGGTCCTCTGACCTCACAAATCACATCAAAAACTCAAAAACCCCCAAGCCTAGGGCGTCGGCCACCATGATCACGCAGGATCGGTGCGACGAGAACTACCCCCATGGTGTGGGTCCTATGGGACCTCTCAGGGCGGCTGCTGCTAGCCCCCGCATCACGCCCACTAGCGCCCCCTCATCTAGCCACCTATGATGAGAAGATGTTGACTGCTCAGTATCACTGTCTCATCGTTCGATGCAAAGATCCACCTCTAGGGAGCTCAGGTAACCACCCACCAAGGCGGATAATCTCTACCTCCAACTCCATCCGATGTCGAAACCAATCCACCTCCCATCGATGGTATGCAGCCACTACATCATCATGTTGCACCAACTGAGTTCGTAGGAGATCCCTCTCCCATGAAGCATCTGTGTCCCCATCCCATCGGTGGTACGTAGCCAATGCATTCTCCCACTCACTAACTGAGTCCGTAGGAGATCCCTCTCCTGTAGAGCATCCCCAAGCTCCTCATCCCATCTCTGAAGTAGATCCTCCAATCATGCTATCTCAGCACGATGCCTCGCCTCCACACCCTCTAGGACTGCTTGAGGCATCGGCATATCCGAGACTATGGGCTGCTCGACACCCACTACTCGGGATGATCCTATGTCTAGCTGCTCTGGAATCCCAAAATCATCCCTCCAAAGCTGTCAACCTCCACCATGTCCGCATCCTCGAGCGGAGCTCCCCAACCCTCTCTCGATGCCTCTGTACCCTATGACACCTACCCACCATCGATCCCCTTGCTCCTCGAACCGTCGCCAATAGTCGCATACCTATCTTTACATCTCTTGGTGGTCCATGGCAAACCTGTGGTGCTCAACTATGTGTGCCACCCCAAGATACAACAAGTAGTTGCACCCAATCCCCTTTCGCCTCTAGTAGGACCTTGTACATCTCATCATAAAGTTGTGCTAGAAGTGTCTGTCCCCACCTCATAATCATGGGTGCCTCCATCGGGCACTCGACCAATCTGAACACTACCTCTAGTAGGTTCCACGGGAACCTCACACCTGATGAGTCAAGAAGCATGTTGGAGATGAGGGTCATCAATAATGCATGCCTCACCCCCAACACGCCCCTCTCTAGCCACCATCGCACCAAGATACCACCAATCAAGCAATCCCCCTCTGCCCTCTCCATCGGACTATCCACCCCCATCTCCACCCCATGCCCGAAGCACCGTGTCAGCATAGTCATCCGTTGATCACGTGGCGTAGTCCGAATCGGTAGCCCATCTATCAGAATCCATAGAATCTGATAGACATCCTCTAGAGTCACCGTCATCTCCCCTATTGGGAGATGAAAGGTATTAGTCCGAGGATCCCACAAGTTGATCAGGGCCATCAGATAGGCCCGATCCCCCACCACAAGCTCTAGCCGAGTCACCTGCTTGAGCCCAAGGGCATCAAGCCACGCCTAGTCGACCCACAGCATGCCTCCCGCGCTTCAGAGAACACCGTCGACACACGGTATCGACTCTTCACAACCTGCAAAAGAAAACAAAACAAAAACATTAAAACATGACAAAACAAATAAAATTGTACAACAACAATATAAATAAAAAAAGTACAAAAAAAAATTACAAAATTACATAGGGTTATTATTATTTTGATACAAAAAAACTCAAAAAATTTAACCTAGGGTTTTTAACTCTAGTGTAAACAAAAAACACAAAAATTCAAAAACAAATTTGTTAGTCCTAGGGTTTTTAACCTACTATCTGATAAATAAAAACAAAAAAATTCACAAATTTTTTTTTTGTTTATCTTTTAAATTAAAACAAATTTGCTAGGGTTTTTAACTCTAGTTCAAACTCGATAAATAAAAAACCACTTCCTAGGGTTTTTAACTCTAAGTTCAAATGATAAATAAAAAAAACTTAGGGTTTTACTAGTTATTAAATAAAAAAAAAAAGGGTTTTCAATAGTTTAAAAAAAATGTTAACAATCAAACCTAGGGTTTTTAACCTAGTTAAAAAAAAAAGTTAACCTAGGGTTTTCATCCTAGTCTAAATAAAAAAAAATATAAACTAGGGTTTTATCTAGTCTAAAAAAAACAATAAAAAAGGTTAACCTAGGGTTTTCATCCTAGTCTAAAAAAAAAAACAAAATACAAAAAACAGTTAACCTAGGGTTTTCATCCTAGTCTAAACTAACAAAAAAAAAAAAATACAAAAATAGTTAACCTAGGGTTTTCATCCTAGTCTAAACTGAAAAAAAAAAAAAAAAATTAAAAGTTAACCTAGGGTTTGACCCTTAGTCTAAACGATAGAACAACAACAAACAAACTAACAACTAGGGTTTCTAACTCTAGTCTAAACAAAAATAAAAATTTAACCTAGGGTTTTCATTTTTTGTCTAAACTAACAAATACAACACACAATAAAAGTTTTCAATTCCTAGGGTTTAACATTCGTTTAAAACTGATAAACAATAGAAAACAACATAAACACATTTTTTTATGCAAAGTTTTCACTCTTAGTTTAGACTAGGGTTTTTTTTTTTTTTAGCTTACAAAAAAACAAAAAAACATGGTTTTAACAAAGGTTTCGATCATAGTTCTAACAAAACACTACCAAAAACAAATTCACACACATAACAAACATTTAACTAGGGTTTTCATTTTTAAATCGAAAAACAAATACAAAAGAAAAAAAAGAATTACGATTTTAAACTGTAACACAAACCACACAAAATACAGAGGAGGATCACTTACCGGTCTCGCTTCGGCTCCGCCACTTGATGATCCAGTCCGTGAACTCATGGTGTCCGAGAAATTCGACAGCGCTCCACTACGCGAACTCGACCTCCTCCTCCTCACAACTCCCAAACGCTAGGAAAAACAAATGCAAATGAGCCCAAAACCTAGTTTTGGCCCTTAAATAGGCTTTTAGGCCTGTAATCGTTCCCCCCTGGGATGAGCACTCTATTTAGCACTCGTACCATCCTGGGATGATTACTAAACAAGTAATTCAAAAACAACAAAAACTGCACCAAAATGCACAAAAAAATAGCACTAAACTTGCCGAACAAAGGGGCCTTTGCGCTTGTGATTCTTGGCATGCAAAATAGACGTTGGGGTCACAAATCCTCACTATCCTACTCCCTAAGAAGGCTACCATAGCCGGACCGCTCCACGGGAGGACAGATTTTTGAGAATTTCATCCCCAAATGACATCACAAAAAGGGTCCAAACCCACCCAAAAATAGCAATAACATTGCCGAACGAAGGCGCCTTTGCGCCTGACATTCTTGGCATCCAAAATAGACGTTGGGGTCACAAATTGTCACTATCCTACTCCCTAAGAAGGCTACCATAGCTGGACCGCTCCATGGGAGGACGGATTTTTGACAATTTCAGCTCCAAAATGCATCACAAAAAGGGTTCAAACCCACCAAAAATAGGTCAAAATGTTCAAAAACTGCATAAGCATAACGAGGCCCCTTACCTAAGTCATCTTGCCTCCCTGGAAAACACCCGAAGGCACCCTTAAAAAATTCATATTGGGTCAAGCGACTCATCGCTTTTCTCATGTCGGTCATTCCCTCATCGATTCGTCGCTTGAGGGGGTAGTCACACTTAGTCACCAATCAACAAAAACACACCCAATCAAGGAAATGGCATGCATTCAAAGGATCATTGACAAAGACAATCACGCCCCTGCTTGGGGTAGCAAACAAGCAATAATCACAAGCTGATCAAACACTTGGCATTCTAGAATCATGAACTCAAGGTTCCCACAGACAAAAGGTTGCGCCCTTTGCCTATTCATGACTGAACAATGTCCAAGATCAAGTAACACCTCACCGAAAAAGGTTAACACTTGAATTAAGCTCCTTAGCTCGTCAGAAGCAAGGATTCAAGAATGCGTGCCCTTTCCATACTTGGGGCATCAAGAGTTGGTTAGGTTACTAAGAAACCCTAATCATTAGTGCTTTGGTTATCTATTTTTGCTCAGCACTGCGCCACGCACAGCACATCCCAAAAAGGGGCATCTGTAGACACCAAAACAACACCAATCCGATTATGTGACGACAAGCACTGATCGAATTGACATACATAGCCCCTAGGGCAGCCCCCAGAGGTTAAAAAATGGTCCTAACCACTCCCACAATAGTTTGGAAGGTCAGAGGTCAATTTGGCACCTTTTTAGCACCTTGCTCCCTACTCGTCCCACCCCGGGATGATTACAAACTGGTATTCGTCCCACCCCGGGACGATTAACAGTATTCATCCCAGGGTGGGGCGAATAGCAGGTTTGACTGGAAAAAATTCAAACCTCGATAGGTCCGCCACTTAACTGCACCTTCAGGGCATGCAATTGCGAGGAACGACTTCAAATCAGAGAGAGAGACTTCAGTCATGCATGCCTTGATTATGGAGGCCTCATGCAAAGAGACTCTAAATCAGGGAATAATATTTTCTCCCAAAATAGGACAAGCAAGTCAAGTGGTGCCCTCGCATGCGCATTCAAAGAGAGAGACCCTAGGTCTATAAATTGGTGAGTCTTCTCACCCCAAAAAATAGAGGACAAGAGGAGGAGCATTTGGAGCAATGAAGTGCTGCCGAATTACATCCTCACCCATCATTTGTGCTTTTACATCCTTGATCTCTCTTTTGGAAGGGAGGTTATTGGGTGATTATTGGAAGCACAATCCGGACCCAAACCCAAAAATTTGGCCACAATACCCCACCAAATTTTCTGACACAACCCCATAAGAGGTTTTGGACCCATCCCAAGTGGATTGGTGCCAAAACCGAGTCCCAAACGGCGGGCGTCCTGCCCCCGGGTGCCCTCGCACTACTACAGTTCTAATCGCCCCACCCCGGAGTGATTAGAAATTTGTGGTAGATTTCCTTGATTTTTCTTTTGCATTTGATTCTAGGTCACTTACATATGCTGTCATTTAAATTTCATGTGATTCTGACAAGTTTTGGCTATGATTTTATCATTTCTCGCTTTCGCTAACATACAGGGAGCATCATCGGATATAGGGCAATCGAGGCCAAATTCACAAAATCTAACCTTCTGGGTCTTCCCAAAATGCCCCGTTTTGTCTAACCCCAACTTTGTAGGCATTTTGGAGGCTTCTAGACCAGACATTTGGGAGGTGGATTTCGGACAGCTTATGATAGTCCTAATCGTCCCACCCCGGAGCGATTAGAAATCTGTGCAATATTTCTGGACTGTTCCTTTTGTAGTGGCTTCCTGGTAATGTTTTATTGCTTCTGTCAAATTTTTAGCTCATTCTGATATGTTTTAGTTATCGTTTTAATCATTTTATGCATGCACTGACCGTAGGCCTTGGGGATCGCATGTTTCTCTCCATCCGTAGGTGCTACTAACCGTTTACTGTTTCTCTGAATGTAGGATCTCGACACCAGAGGGGAAGCAAGGAACCATAGACATATTCACGCAAGTGGCGGTGACGTTTGGTCCGCCCATTTTCAATGTGGGCACGCGAAAGATCTCAAAGGGGAATATATCATTCATGGTGTAATCAAAATATGTCCGATGCTCCTAGCCCCTGAAAATGGAGGAGACGTATTGTAACCCGATTTGGAGCAAATTAATAAAATAAAGGGCCACACTTTTACACTTGCTTTTAATCTCGTTTCAGTTCATTGGTTTTCCTTCTTTTCATGCATTCTCGTTCGTAGGACTTAGCGTTGCATTTCCCTTTCTGTTTTGCTTCCGTATCCTCGTGCTTTCATAATATTTTGGCTACGGAATTTAATTTTCACAGTGCAGGAACCAGCTTCAAAACGTGTCAAAGTGTTTGAAAAATTAAATCCCCTTTTACTTGTCACGTGGCAGACTCCTATTCCCTATAGGAACGTGATTTATCTTTTTCTACTGCTTGTGATTAAGTGGTTACGGCTCGCTGAGGTGGCAGTTAATTATTGGCTTCATCATGTACAACGTGCAAAGTTTCCTTCTATCAAAGTGCCTTGTTGCATGTGCCCATGATTTTGCATAGCGCAAAGCATGCAACGGTTCCCATGATCTCTTTCTCATTGTAGCCTTGAAATCCGCAACTTGGAATGTGTGCCCTCATTTGTTATTTCCAACTCCAAACGGTAAAATTAAAACACTCTTATGCCACGTGACACTTCATCCTTTGCCCCTGCTCATTTCGAAGTTTATTTTTCATTTCGACGTGTGACATTATTTTATTTCGAAGGTCAAAAATCCTTCCTCATTTCGGAGCACAAACCCTTTTCATTCTGAAGTTGTTTTTGTTTAGAAACAATAGTTTCGTTCCGGAGCTTCCATCATTCTGAAGCTAAGCAGTATTCTCATTTCAGAGAATCATATCATTCTGAAGCTCCTTCAAGCTGCAATTCTCCAACTCTATCTGCTTCCTTCATCCCCTCAAAATAGCCTAAAATGTTTTATCTCTCATTGACCAGATGGATATCTTTTGGATCAAACCTTATGAATGCTTTATGTACTAATTAGTGACTTTACACACTACATACTAACTATCTACAATGCTTAAAATATAAAGGGCACATACCTGATTTAACCACTTATCTACATTTGTACAGATGGCTATTTCTGCTGACTACCAGTTGGCTCTTCTACTGAATAAGACAGGTGCAGTTCTGAGAACAGAGAAAACAATGGTTTGTGAGAACAAATGGGACAATGATGGTGAATATGACAAGGCAAACATGTCGGACAACCAGTTTTCATGCAAGCCAATTCAGAAGTGCCTCCTAGGAGGTTTTCACTTTCTAAATTATTCATTTTTTTATCATTTTTTATCATTTTTTTCATTTTTTTAATCATTTTTTTATTCTGCTGAATTGATTGTGGAAGAAGTGGTTCCTTCCAACATGCGTACATCCAATTGCTCCACTTGCTTTAGAAACTCATCCTTAGTTAGTGGTTTATGATATATCCAAAGATGATGCCCATTAACCACTAACTTTCTACGTGAATCATCAATGGGTGAAAGGCGAACAACTCCATTTTCAAACACTTCCTCAATCTGATATGGTCCAAGCCACCTAGTCTGCAACTTCCTAGGAAAGTCTTCATAATGAGAGTCAAACAACAAAGCCCAATCACCTTGCTAAAATTTTTGTTGTTGAATGTGACTATCATGCCACAACTTTTGTTGTGCTTGAATCATCTCAGTCTGGTGCAATGCATCCATTCGTAGTTCATCCAATGCATTGAGTTGCAAAATCCGGTCTGCTTGTGCCTGTGACAAATCAATACCAACTTCCAAAGCAGTTCGAAGTGTTAGTAATTCAAATTCAATAGGCAAAAGAGGCTTTTTACCATAAACCAATTCATAAGGTATAAATCTAGTGGTAGATTTCCAGGTAGTATTGTAAGCCCAAACTGCTTCAGGTAGTTTATCCATCCAATTCCTCCTATGGGAAGCTACTATTTTGGTTAAGATTCTTTCTAATTCCCAATTTGTTACTTCAACTTGACCATTTTCTTGAGGGTGATAAGGTGAGGATTTCCTGTGCTTGATTTCATATAGTTTGGTGAAGGCTTCAACAACCTTTGATGTAAATTGAGGTCCTTGATCTGTGGTGATAGTGTGGGGCTCCAAAATGTAAAAGAATTTGGGAATACAAAAAATCAACAACTTTTTCTTCTCGTGCATGTTTAAAAGCTCGCACTTCTACCCATTTAGTCACATAGTCAGTACATACCAAAATGTGCACCTTCCCTTGAGAAGGTGGGTCAATAGGTCCTACAAAATCTAGCCCCCACCTCTCAAATGGCTCTATACCTACTTGAGGTTGCAATGGCATTTCATTGGTATAGGTAGGCTTTCCCATTCTTTGGCATGCATCACAATGTTTGACATATTTCTTTACATCCTTATGCAGGGATGGCCAGTAGTAGCCAACACCCAAGATTTTTTGAATTGTACTTTGTACTGAATAGTGCCCTCTAGATGGTTCATCATGACATGCACGAAGAATGTCATACACTTCATCCTTGCGGATGCACCTACGTAGAACATGGTCAGGACTGCATTTAAAGAGTAGACCTCCTATCCATTTAAAGGAAGCACTTTGCTTGATTAACTATTTCTTTTGTTTAGGAGTGAAGTGAAGAGGAATTTTTCCTGTAGCTAAGTAATTAGCTATATCTACAAACCATGGAGATTGTATAGAAATAGCAAACAATTTTTCATCAGGAAAAGCATCTTCAACCAATTCCCCTGTGTCTGTGTTTGGCAATCTTGATAGAAAATCTGCTACTACATTAGCCTTCCCTGGTTTATTAACTATGGTGATATCAAATTCCTGCAATAGTATTAACCAATGAATAATTCTTGCACTAACCAGAGGTTTATTCATCAAGTATTTAATAGCAACATGATCTGTGTGGATGAACACTTGATATCTTGTGATATAGTGTCAAAATTTATTAATAGCATATACCACAACCAAGAATTCCTTCTCAGTAGTGGTGTAGTTCTTTTCAGCTCCTGTCAAGTTTTTACTAATGTAGTAAATGGCATAATGTTCTCCATTTTCAATTTGACCTAGTGCTGCTCCAATAGCAGTATTGGAAGCATCAGTCTGAATATGGAATGGCAGTTCCCAATTAGGTCCTCTCAACATAGGGGGAGTTGTTAATTTCTCTTTCAATGCTTCAAAAGACTTTTGACATTCAGTAGACCAAGTAAATTCAGAATCCTTAGTCAGTAATGCAAACATTGGATTAGCTATGGTACTAAAATTTGCAATAAATCTGTGGTAGAAACCAATATGTCCCAAAAAACTCCTTACATCAGTTTGAGTTTTTGGAGGAGGAAGTTCTTTGATGACTTCCACCTTCTTGGGGTCAACCTTGATACCATGAGAGGAAATATGATGACCAAGGACAATCCCCTCCTCCATCATGAGAAAATATTTTTTAGGATTTAAAGACAAATGGTATGTTTCACAACGTGTTAAAACTTTTTCAAGTTGTTCTAAAGTATAATCAAAAGTTTCCCCACATATTGTGAAATCATCCATGTAAATTTCCACACTTTCATTTGTTAAATCAGAGAATATGGCCAAAACAACTCTTTGAAAGGTTGTTGGAGCATTACATAAACCAAAAGGCAAGACCCTATAAGCAAATGTTCCCCAAGGGCATGTGAAAGTAGTTTTCTCTTGGTCTTCAGGTGCAACTTGTATCTGATTATATCCACTGAATCCATCAAGAAAATAGAAGAATTTCTTGCCAACAAGGGTATCTAACACTTGGTCTATGAAAGGTAATGGGAAATGGTCCTTATGTGTGACCTTGTTCAACTCTCTATAGTCTACACACACTCTCATTTTCCCATTTTTCTTTGGAACAATAACCAATGGAGAAACCCACCGACTATCTGAAATTGGATAAATGAACCCTACATCTAAAAGTTTTTCAATTTCTTCCTTGACAATATCTTTCAGAGCAGGATTCAAACATCTTTGAGGTTGTCTCACAGGTTTAACATCTTCAGTGTATATCCTATGTGTACACACATCAGGGTGGATTCCAGTCATATCCTTGTAACTCCAAGCAAAAGCCTGAACATGTTTTTGTAGGACAACAAATAACTTTGCTTCCTGTTCATCAGTCAACTAGCTATTAATATTCAAAATTTTACCTGGTTGTACTTCTATTTGTTTAATCCCTGGATGAATGGAGTTGACTGCTCCATACTTGCTGATCAAAGAATTTAATGGACAATGATGTGGTTGCAAAGTATGAAATACTCTGGATTCTATTTCAAAAGTAACACCTGATGGAATCATTCCTTGCATAGGACATGTGAAAGAAGTAAGAAGATGTTGATGCCATCCATGTGGTAGTGTGAAAGAGCTTTCTTGTATTGGAATGGATGACAGATGTTCTGAGGTATGTTCTTCATCCTTCCACAGTAAGCGATGAACAATGATTTGATCATATTTAAGTCCTTCTTCCTGTAATGTCTCAACTAGGACAGTTTCATCCTCAAATATTTCTCTTTCTTGTGAGTTGATTTCCTCAATATGTTCCTTTACTATTATTGTGGCTAGAGTGGAAACAATTTCTTCCTGTTCTTCATCAGACTTAGGAAACCATATTTGTCCAGAAAATTTGGTTGAAGGTTGGGTAGGTGGATAAAGGGAAATATTTTTAAGATCAATGCCATTTGAAATAGTCATTTCCCCAGATCTGCAGTCTATAAAAGTAGCTGCAGTGGCAAGCCAAGGCCTTCCTAGAATGATGGGATAGCCATTAACTGAATTTCTAGGCTGCAATACTAGGAAATCTATAGGATATTCCCAAGAAGAAACTTCAATGGAAATGTCTTCCAGTATTCCTTCTGGTTTGGCAACTGACCTATCTGCCATCTCCAAAATTGTAGTTGTAGGACTGAGATTATTGAGCTACAATTTTTGCATTGTGTCTTTAGTCATTACATTAATTGCAGCACCAAGATCAATCAACACATTTGGAATTTGAACTAGACCAATAGTGACTATAACAACTGGACTTCCTGGGTCACTATATTTTGGAGGAACAAGTTTTCCAGATAACAGGTCAGCCAATTTTCCTTCTACTTGCATAGTTTTAGGGAAAGACTTCTTCTTTCTACCAGGTTTCTGAATACACAACTCCTGAATGGTTTTCTTAATTAATGGCACATCCTTTATTGCTTGCAACAAAGGAAGGGATATAGTCATTTTCTTCAGTTCTGTGACTAACTCTGATTCATGGATAATTGCAGTATGATCAAACCTTTCAGGGTATGGTATTATACCTGCAAGGGGTACTTGTTTTTCTTGCTCATTTTTTGGTTTTTCTTTTTCTATTTGCACTTGTTTTGGACTTGGAGACTCTTGCTTTCCATCAATTTCTTCAATGGTGGGTGGAGCAGGGTCAGGTAAGACCTTCCCTAAATGCAATTGGATATTACTACAGTCAAGGGTATGAACTGCAATAGTTTCTTTAGACTCAACTCCATAAATAGGGGTTGCTTGTCTGGTATTATTTGGGTTAGCCATAGGCTAAGCTGGAAGTGGAGGTTGTTTTACCGGTTGTGCTTGTTGTGGTTGCACTCTTCCCTAAAAATTTTTATTAGGAGCAGGCAACAGGTTTTGAGTTTGGCCTTGATATCTTTGTTGCCCTTGATATGATGGGTATTACTACCCCCATATTTGCCCATATTGTTGATTTTGTGTCCAAGGTGGATTAACTAGTGGATTTGTCCATCCAGAGTGTGACCAATCTTGAGGAGTTGTCCAAGACTGATTCCAAGGTTGTGAGGGTGGTTCTGCATAACCCCATGGCACATTCCAAGGATTTTGTCCCCATCCTATAGGAAAATGAGGGGCATTTTGATAATGTGAAAAATTGCCTCCTTGCCTTTGTCCAATAACATTAAGTTCTTCAGTCTAGGTTTCCAAAATATTTTTGAGTTGAGGCAGCAGATGGCATTTATCAGTTATATGTCCCTTTGAACAAATACCACAAATAGTTGAGATAGAAGTTCTATTTAAGGGACAATTTTGTAAAGCATGCTTGTTTCTACATCTTGGGCAATAGATAGCCAATGGTGGTGTAGAGTCAAATTTTACATTTCTCTCCCCTAATGCAGAATTCAACTGGACAAGAATATCAGTTTTCATGTTAGCCATTTATTCCATTAAGTCTTTGATATCATTATTATTAGAATTCTACTTCTTTCTTCTTTGCCTAGTGCGAGAATAATTTCTGCATAACTCTACAATATCATTAATGTCAAGTTGGTTCACATCTCCTTTTCCCATTAAATCTAATACTTCCCTGGAATCATCCTGCAAACCTCTTAAGAATATGGTCTTTAACAAATCGGATTCTACAGGACCACATCTCTTTTGGATAAAGGTAAATCTATCAAGATAGTCCTCCAAATTCTCATCCTCCTCTTGTTTAATCTGAAATAATTCATCCTTTCTATTCCGCACTCTACAATATTCCTGATATTTATCCAAGAATATAGTTTCCATTTGTTCCCAAGTGCGGATTGAATCAGGTTCAAGACTCATAAACCAGCGTAAAGCTGCATCTTTAAGTGTAGATGGAAACAATTTCAGTTTTTGATTGTCATTTACATAGTCATAAGTCTGACATAGAACCTTAAATTCAAACAAGAATTGGTCAGGATCCTCAGAGACAATTCCCCTAAAGGTTGGCAATACAGAAGGTGAAATTGTTTTCATAGGAGCATTCTGAGTAGGATTCAACCAAATAGGATATTCAAAAGTCCTAGTAGGGTTTTCACCTTGAACTATAACATCCCTATCACGTTCTTCTGCCATAGTGTCCCCCTCACTTTTGACTTCTGCAATTTGTTCAGATGGACCAGGTCTAGAGGGATGTCTGGAAGCAAGTGCTTCTAAGAGTTCTTCTTCCAAAGGTCCCAAAATTTTGGCTGATGAAGAAGATGATTCTCATTTAAGTCTTTCAGGGATTTCATACACAGGTAAGTCTGATCGTGAAGAACGTCTTTCTGGAAAAGAGTTGGTTCTGATAAACCTCCCTCTTTCGTCTCTTGGCCTATGCATTCATGCTCATTTGCTAAATGAACTGAAGTACAAGTTTCCAAGAACTGTTACTTGTATCCAAATAACAATTCTTGGCCTGCTTTACTTCTCCTAACAACACCTTGGTTCCCCGAAAATGACACCAAAAATGATGAGTGTCATCAATCACACCATTTAATCATTATAATTGTCAGTCTAGGGTGGTGTCCAATGGTTGTATGCGATAGTAGGGGTAAGCAACTTGAAGGTCAGTCTACTCAGGAAATGGCTTTATTGATGAGATCAGTCATTTTTGGGGATTTTTGGTGTCACCTCTAATCCTATGAACTGAATTGAACTCCTAATTACATTTGCTGAAACAAAATTGCAGTAATAGAAAGATTGCAGAAGATTGAAACTACTTACTTTTGCAAAATCAGAAATGAAACCTATACTTGCAAAATGGAAATGACAAAAATAATAGCTTTACAAAAGTAAATCCTAATTATATTAACAAAATTAAAAGGCTGGAATAAAATGTTGCAGAAATGAAACAACTAGAAATCAATTAACACAAATGGAAATGCTAAAAACTGGAAATAACTGCTGAAAACAGAGAAACTTCAAAAATGTTGTAAGATTCAAAAGCCTATGCTATATGATCAGCTATCTTGCATCTACATTTACAACACAAATGTTTCATGCATCTACAAACAACACAACTAACAAATGAAATGGAAATTGTTAGGTTTCTGCTAATTTGTTGCAGCAAGAAATGAATAGAAAACCTATCAAAAGTTGATCCCTCTCCTGGGCTTGGAAGTGGGCCCTTGCTCCCTAATCTAGAAGAAGGCAAGAAGACTATTCTAAGATACCTAATGTTCACTCATTCACTCAAGAAACTAATTGCATGGAGAAATTGCACTTTTTATTGAATTTGAAATAACATTGCAACAATGCAGGAAAAATCCTGCAGAATTCCTGCTCTGTTATAGCTGAAGCAACTATTCTATCCCTATCCTTCTATGCAAATGTCTACATGCTCAACCAAAATTGGAGCTTGTTATTTATACTATTCTGTTACATATGTGGATTCGTTCTATTGCTGCTTTTCAAGGATTCAACAATTGTGTTGAAGTTGTCTTCCTAAAATGCAAGAAACTGTTCTATTGCAGCTTATCCATTTTACTTGTTGGGCACAATCCATTGGAAGAAATGCATTGGAAGGGGTGATAAAACTTCTCATACAACTTTATCCATCTTCATTTCACCATTTTCCACCTTTTTGACCATTCTGTTGATGGTTTTGACCAAAACTGGTCCTGCTCCGCTCATTTCGAAGCTGCTCTAGAATATCAGGTAGTGTAACAGTTATGACGCTTATCCATACACCAATTGCTCAGGATAATGGGTTTGACCAGCTAGGTAGTCTTCTTAAGTCCTCAAAAGATAAATTCCATAAGTTTTACGTGTTGGCATTGACAAATTCCAAGCCATGTTGTTTATGCACAACTGGCTGGAATTTGTATGGTCAAACCCTATTTTCTACACAGTCATACCAGTTTGAACAGGTTTTGGCACCTTTTTGCAATTTGAACAGGTTATAAGGCAAGGAAAACAAATAACATGATCCCAGAATGGAATACACATCAACATACATTATTGCATATTCAAAATAAATGTTTATTTGCTAAGTAAATCAGCTAAAATAATGTAGAAAATATAGAAAATGGTCAAAATAGAATACTATGCTCTTGAATATTTAAACATGTAAATAGTAATACATAATGCATTCCATCATCAAAATTAGCACAAAAACATAGCATAAGGTCTATCAAATAGTTTATGAAATATCCAAAAATGGTCTATGAATGAGGCAATTTCTGGCCTCATTAGGAATTGTTGGTTCTTCTAAAGCAATAATTCTAGCAAGGCTTGCATTCAAAAAAAGGTGGTAGAACAAGTGAATGGCACAAGGAAAACCCTGTGATAGGCCTAATATTGTAATCAACTCTAATATCTAGGTATGATAAATTTTAGACTATTCATATGGGTCTCTCATTTGTAAAAATGAAGAGTGATGCCTCATTTTTCTATATTGACAATATTGGAAGCCTGTTTGGGGTATTTCTGCTTTATAATTGATTAATTTTTTGAAAATTTTCCTCCCCTTTGAAATTTTTTCCTATTTCAAAATACTTGTTTTTGATTCATGGTGCAACATAGGTATCTAGCTATTAAGGTTGTATTGAAAAGTGATCATATAGATACATCATAACCTTATAAACAAGTATTTTAGATATTATGGTTAAAGAAAAAAGAATTTTTATGAATTATAGTTAGGTTAAGAGAAATTCTATAAACAAGCATTTTAGATATTATGGTTAAAGGTGAAAGGAATTTTATGGATTATAGTTAGGTTAAGAGAAATTCTATGTGCAAAAGGTTGTATATATGTGACTGTTTTGGTCTGGTGAGCATGTCCCTTTAACTTGTTCATTCATTATTGTTATCAGACTTGATTCACACATGGATTAACCCTTTTTAAGGTCTACCGAGGGAAATTTTGATGTTACTTTGAAGTAGAGATGAAAGCTATGAAATTGAGGGAATATTACTTTGTAATGGATCCTTACAAGGCAGGTAAGGATATTTTCCAGTCTTTACTTAGGATATTTTTTATGTTGGTTTTGGATCGAAGAGGATATCTTGCAATTCAAAACTTTTAAGTATTTGAGTCTCATCAATAGGAGTTCCCATTCTCTTTCAAATATATTTGTATAAAAGATACGACATGTGAATCTGCCATTTCATACCCTATTTTTATCCTTATTTATCTTCTTAGATGATGAAAGGATATTCCAAGTTTAACTAAATAAGCCAAATGTAATTTACTGTGCCCATACAACATAAACCCTCATGAAATATTCAAGATAATTTTGAAATGAGGGAGCAACCGAAGAGAGGATAGTTGTACCTATATGGGATATTGGAATATTCAATATTATCTTTAATAAATAGTCCCCTTGAGACTAACCAAACAAGGGGAAAAGAGTCATTGCAAACTAAAATCAACTTGTTCTACCATTCAACTTCAGGCACAGTGAGGGAAATCATTCTTCCATAGACAATGAAGGAAATTGTTATTCCAAAAAGATAATGAGGGGAAGCCTATTTTACTAAGCCATTATAATCCAAAGCATAGATAACCATCAACATCTTATCCTGTTATAAAATGAAGAGGGCATTCCCCCAAAATAATACTTACTAAAAACTCACTAGCATAGATGTATGCAATACAACATTAGCAACTACAACCAGGAAGTTATATAAGTCAAAACTAAAAGTACATTCCAACATAATCAATTAAGACATAACATAGAAAACATTGATTTACCTGCAAAATGATGTAGGTATTTCAACCCCTCCAAATCTTTGATGCCTTTTACATTCTGCAACTTTGGACATAAATTAGTGATTACACTTTCTAGGTATTGTAGACATGGGATACTTATTGTATTGTGCAAGTTTCTTCCATAGTCAATGGTAATCCTCTTAAAGCAATACAAAAGTGAAATATTTGGTATCTCTTCTAGCTCTAAACACCCCCTTATCTCCAATGTTACAAGCTTTGAGTGATCAAAGTCCCCTGAAATTCTTTTCAATCTATGACATCTTTGCAATGAAAGACGCTCAAGTGATGTTGAATCTAATTCAGTTAGATCTTCTATTTTTAAATTCTCAAGATATTTTAATTGGACAATGGCCTCAAATTCACAAATATTTTCTTCAGACATCTATTTTTAGATTGTAGTAAAGAACATTTAATGAAGTAATATTCCAAATTTGCATTGTCTATCATGAGTTACTTTTCTATACCTACTTATAGTTTTTCCACAAAATTTTGAGATTTTCATTGTGTATTCATAAATACTGTAAATTTTGTAGAGGAAGCCATGAAGGTATGCTTGTGCATCTACAACACTCAAGCTCAAGATATAGCAATGTTGTTGATGACCCTTGAACAATTGGCTAAATTCCCTAAAATATAAGTAATTTTATCTATCATGTTCAATTGCAAAATAGAATAGATACACCTGACACTACTACCATTGACTTGGCTAAGGATATATTGAAATACCTACATTCAAATATCTAGGTCAAGTTATAATATTTTGAATAAACCCTCACAAAACAATATTTTGGATGAAAGGATTTTAATTTTTGAATATAGAAAATGTAACATAAACCATAAAGCACACCAAATATTCAAGAAATGTAGGGTGCCACTTTCCATGTGTCCCCACATTACCCTCTCTTACATGTGTCCCCCTTCCCTTCCCCTTCCATGCATTCCCCCTTCCCCCTCGCCCTCCCTCCTTTCCATCCCCCTTTCCCTCCCCTTTCCACATATCCCTCCCTCCACTTGCTTTCTTCTTTGTTTTTATTATATGTCTGAAAAATTATGGCTATGGCAATTATCATGAGGAATAATTTTATCAATTTTAAGGTCAGGAGGAGTTAAATGCTTTCATAGGCTTGCAAATGTGCATTCTGTTGTTGGGGTTGTAGTGTTTTACTTGTGGAATTCAGTTTGACATCATCACTTGAAGCTACAATGATAGAGATGAAAATTTGTAAGTATTGGGTTTTGAATTTTACATTGTTACTACTTTTTATGCTGGTTTTGGACTGAAGAGGATATCTTGCAATTCAAAAATTTCAAGTGACTAGTCTACAATTACTCTAAAGGTGGGCTATTTTATTCATATTTCAAGTCATGAAGAAAATTTTAAAATAAAATTGATGAAAAACATCTGGTTTTAGAAAACATCATTCTTATATATGTCAATGACCTTGTTTAAGATTCTTCATGTGGGCTTTGTTGTTAGGCATGCTCTGTTCCTAGATTCAGCATATTTATTTCTTGGGTGAAGGGCTCAATATGTACATTGCTTACATTTGTTTTCCAACACTAATTCACCTTTAAGATTTTAAAATTTCTCTAAAATTTCCCAAAAAAAACCATTGATATGGCCATTTTAGTTTTTGGAATATTTTTTATTGTTTATGGCACATATTGAACATGTCCTAAAGTCTTTATTAATCAATTTGTATTCCCAAGAAGTTCAATTTTGAACAAATACACGCTATAAGTCACATGTTAATATTCATAGGGTCAACTTAGAAAAAATCATTTTTCATTTATATTTTAGTTAATGGGGAGATTGTGTTAACCTTAGTTTGGCATTGACATCACTTACTTTCTTCTATGGGGGGGTTATGCATTTTAAGGCAGTTTTTATCAAATATCTATAAAATTATGGCTATGGAAATTATCATGAGGAATGATTTTATGTCATTTTAAGGTCAGGAGGAGTTAAATGCTTTCACAGGTTTGTAGGCCTCGCATTCTACTATTGAGGTTGCAATGTTTTGCTTAAGGAATTCAGTTTGACATCATCACTTGAAGCTACAATGATAGAGATGGAAATTTGGAAGTATTGGGTTTTGAATTTTAAATTGTTACTACTTTTTATGCTAGGTTTAGATCGAAGAGGATATCTTGCAATTCAAAGCTTTCAAGTGACTGGTCTACAATTGCTCTATAGGTGGGCTATTTTATTCATATTTCAAGTCATTAAAAAAAATTAAAATGAAATTGATGAAAAACAATTGGTTTCAGAAAACATCATTCTTACATATGCCAATGACCCTATTTAAGATTTTTCATGTGGGCTTTGTTGTTAGGCATGTAGTACTTGCATCATCTATTCCTGGATTCAACATATTTGTTTCTTGGGTGGAGAGCTCAGTCTATACATTGCTTACATTTGTTTTCCAGCACTGATTCACCTTAAAGATTTTAAAATTTCTCTAAATTTTCCAAAAAGAAACCATTGATATGGCTATTTTAGTTTTTGGAATCCTTTTTATTATTTATGGCACATTTTGAACATGTCTTGAAGTCTTTATTATTCGATCTGTATTCCCAAGCAGTTCATTTTTGTACAAATACATGCTATAAGTCACATGTTAATATTCATTGGGTCAACTTAGAAAAACTTATTTTTCATTTATATTTTAGTTAATGGGGAGATTGTGTTAGCCTTGGTCTAGCATTGACATCACTTACTTTTCTTCTTTGTTTTTATGAGATGTCTGCACAATTATGGCTATGGAAATTATCATGAGGAATTATTTTATGTTATTTTAACCTCGATAAGAGGTAAATGCTTTCATAGGCTTGCAGGCCTCACATTCTACTATTGGGGTTGTAGTGTTTTGCTTGAGGAATTTAGTTTAACATCATCACTTGAAGCTACAATGACAAAGAGATGGAAATTTGGAAGTATTGGATTTTGAATTTTACACTGATACTACTTTTTATGCTGGTTTTGGACGGAAGAGGATATCTTGCAATTCAAAAATTTCAAGTGACTGGTCTACAATTGCTCAAAAGGTGGGCTATTTTATTCATATTTCAAGTCATGAAGAAAAATTTAAAATGAAATTGATGAAAAATAGTTGGTTTTAGAAAACATCATTCTTATATATGCCAATGACCTTGTTTAAGATTCTTCATGTGGGCTTTGTTGTTAGGCATGCAATTAATTGTTACCGAAAGTTAACTCTTTTTATCTTCTACTTTGCTTGATATTAATGCAAGTATATTGATTTATTCTCCCATCATGTTTGTGAGCATTTAGTATTTCACATGGCTAATGCCTTCATGGGAGGCAATTGTCAGCAAGCTTCACAAATTTTAGAATAATAGAGATGTGATCTATGGCTTCATAAATTTTAGGATAATAGAAATGTGATCTAATTGTCTTCTTATGTTGAAAATTGAAATCAGTAGGTGACAAATCCGGCTAATTATAAACATTTGACTCATCAGTTCATTCATGTTTTCACTCTTTTTTCATCAGAGTAGTAAATTGTGCTTCTGTTGAAGGTTCATGCTCAATAGCTTTGATTGGTGATAGCAAACTATTGGTCTAACCTTTTAAGTTTTATCATCTGGTAACTTTTGAAGCAGGTTTTCTTGGAAATTCTTTATTTTAAAAATGCATTCTTAGTCTTTAAAATTAAATTCCTTGATAAAATGACTTTATACAAGTGGATGATCTCTTTAGAGTGTTGTGCACTTGTGTAGAATTAAATCCAAAAGTAGAGGGATGTTTGTTGCACCTGCTTTGGATCTATCTTAATTCTTGCTTTAGATCTATCTTAATTCTTACTTGTTTCTTGATCATTAAAATAGTGAATTAGATTGGTTTAACTTACATGATCCTCTTTCTTTTGTTGAATTTTAGAGCTAGAGGATATGGTCAATCAAAATATACTTGCACATAAGCTACACTATACCTCGACAAATTTTTCAACTTTTATGCATGATTGGCTTTTAAACTTTGTGTAAATATTATGCAAATCAGAGCAAGATGGTGAAGGTGAATGGGAATATGATGAAGAGGACATGGCTAATCCTATAGGTTATTCAAATGGTGTGGAACATAGCTTACTTGAGAATATTTTAGAGGTTTGTATAAATTATTATTGGAAATATTGAGTTGTCATTGATGTCAAAGGGTGCATGATATTCAAGGAAGAAAATATTCTTGGTTGGGGGGGTATTCTGGTGGGGGGGGTCTCAGCAGGGTTTTTTAAGAAAAGGATTATAATATTTAATTTAAATATTATAAAGAAGGACAAAAAGGTTTAAGAGTTATTTGGGACAAAGGTTTAAAAGAGAAGGCAAGGTTTAAATATTAAATGAGAAGGCCAAGGTTTAAAAGAGAAGGTAAGGTTTAAATATTAAAAGAGAAGGCCAAAGGTTTAAAAGCTATTATTATAATATTTTTTAAAATATTATAATATAAAATAAGTGTATAAGGTTTGGCGCCAACATTTTTGGAAAGCATGAATTAAATCAAAAATAAAATCATGGGCCGACTTCTCAAAGGACAAAGGAAGGCATATAAATATGGAGCAAAATATTTCATTATATCATCCATGAATATGCAATGCTATATTTGAAAATATTTCAATGCGAGTAATGATTTGAATATTTGTGTGCGAAATTTGAAATATCTCCAGTGCAAATGATTGACGAATGAGGAAAGAGGAAAGTGTGTGATTGCGTGGTAGAACTCTAGGGTAGAGAGTTTGAATAGTGAATTCCCAATAGGTTCCATCTATTGGGGTATCCCAATCGGACATCTAGCCCTGTGTGAGGGCATTATGAAGCAGAGTGTGCAGAGTTTAAAACCCTGCACCGCCATTTTGGTTTGTGATATTTTTGTGAAGGTGTGGAGGTTAAGATCCAGTTGTTTCTTCTTTATTCTTGAGTTGTGGTGCAGCCCAACCAGTTGGCTAGGCCACGGTAAGTTGCTATTGAGCATGAGATCCGAGGGTCAAATCCCATTGGGTGCATTTTATTTGGAAAAGTGATAGTAGTTCTGGTTGTTTGGAAGCGCATGAAGGTTTATGAGAAGAGAAACCCTTTTTGGTTCTAACTAGTGGGCTAGTCCAGCTGGTCAAGGAGGATGTGAGCAAGACATTGCACTTGGAAGGTCTAGGGGTAAAATCCCCTCGCAGTAGTTAGATTTTTGGTGCAAGGTAAGGTAAATTAAATTTATTTTAATTCAAGTAGGAGTTATAAGGTGCTACCTATTTATTATAAAAGTGGGAATCTGTATGTGTTAAGTTGGAGTTATAAGGTGTGATTTTGACTGTTATAAAATTGTATTATATATGGTTTAAGTTGGAATTATAAGGTGTGATTTTGAATGTTATTAGTTGGAGTTATAAGGTGTAACCTTGGAATTTTAATGTTGTATTTTTACATGACATAAAAGGATAAAATAAGAAATGGTTTTATTGGTTTAAAAGCTTCATTGTTTATATCTCTTGATAAGGGTTTTTGAGTGGATGATTTGATATTTGATTAAGAAATAAAAAGATATTTGCTAACCTATTTATGAAGTGGCAAAAGAAAGGAAAATTATTTGTCAAGACAGGTTTGGGAAGCTCATAGAGGATCATCATTATTGAGGTAGATTTAGAGGTATGGTGATTTAATTTCTTTCACAAGGTGGTTGTTGTTAAGGAAAATATTTTTGTTGTCATAAGGTTGGAGGTATAAGGAATTATTGGGTGTACATTGTTTTTGCTTGAAGTTGAAAATAAATATGCAAAGGTTTTAGGTCAGATTTGTGAGTAAATTTGTACATTGATTTTGATTAATATTGGGAGTAAATATGCAAGGATTATAGATCAGATTTGAAAGTAAATTTGTGCATTGTATATGATTGGTTTGGATATAGATGAGCATTATTTGTATGTAATATTTGATTAATATGGGAGTTATATTGTGGATTATAGATTTTGAGTCATATTTGTGTAGGTTTTTGAGCAGATATGTGAGTAGTTTTGAGCATATTTGAGCAATTTTTTAGCAGAGTTGTAAGCAAATTTTGAGCAGGTTTTGTGAGCAAATCTGAGTAGAGTTGAGCATATTTTGTGAGTATATTTGAGTAGGTTTTGGAGTAGATTAGAGAAGAGGGGATTGGTGTCTCCTGTGGATAGAGGTCCATAAACCAGAGAAAGAGGAGATTGGTGTCTCCTATGGATTGAGGTCCACAAACATTGTAATAGGGAATTGGTTCCCAAGAAACTTGTTGAGAAATTTATAAGAAATATTTCTCCGTGGATGTAGCCCACATTGGGTGAACCACATTAAATCTGTGTCTCTTATGTGTGTGGTGATTTGTGCATTATTTCATTATTGCAATTGATAATATTGGATAATATTGCTTTGGAAAGAAAAGTAAAAATTTTATCTTATACTGTTCACCTCCCCCCTCTCAGTATAATCTTGTGTTCTTCAATTGGTATCAAAGCGGGTTCCTTCGTGAAATCCTAACATCTTGAAGGAAGATCTTACAAAGAACACACATGGCTACTGAAGTGATAGAAGATGCTCCTATGGTTGAAATAAACAAGAGAGATCCAAAAAATGAAGAAGAAACCATGGTTAACATAGAGGAGGAACTTATTGCTGCTCTTAGAGAATTGAAAAGGGTTAGAAAGAAGAATTCAAGATTGGAGGCTCAAGTTCAAGAGGATGAGGAAACAAAGACAAAGCTTCTACAAGATCTCATAGACTTAAAAGTGAAGGTTGAAGAGGAAAAGAGAATTGAAGAAGTTATGGTTGAGAAATTAAAGGGAAAAGAATTGGAATGTGAAAAATTGGAACAGGAAGTTGTCTCCCTAAGAAAGGAAAAGTCTAAGGATAAGTTACAACATAATATAAAGTTAGAGAAATAGAAAAAGGATCCAAGCTCAAAAGAAACAAAGACATCAAAGAATGTAAGTAAATAAAATCCCATGACCTATGTTGATGTATTGAAGGAGGAAGAAAACAGAGAATCATCATGGACAAAATTCAATCACAGAAACATAAATGAAAGAATCATGCGACCATATCATCCAAGGCAATCAAATAGGTTTCAATATTTCTTCCATGGTTATTGTTTTTCATGTAACAAATATGGTCATAAAGTTGTACATTGCATGGTTTATGAAAAAAATAATGTTGGCATCATCAATAGAAATTACAATTCTTTTGCACCTCTCATGAATAACAATGTCATGTGTTACAAGTGTAATAATTTTGGGCACAAAGCTAGATGGTGTAAAATAGTGTTTCCTGAACTTCCTAAAACTAGAAAGAAAGAGGTAGGTCAAACAGTTCAAAAGGAGATGACCTCAAAATTTTGGAAAGAGAAAAAAGAACAAGAAAAGGAAAATTCCATGTTGGTACAAACAACTCTTCATGTGCAGAATGAAGGAAATCAGTGGTATATTGACAGTGGTTGTTCAAGCCATATGACAGGTGACAAAAGTAAATTTTTGTCTCTCAAGAAAATAAATGGAGGATCAGTAAAATTTGGTGATAATGCTTCTACCAAAATTGTTGGAAAAGGGACTTTGAGTTTGGATAATGGAAGATCAAGGATATAAAATGTGTTATATGTTGAAGGATTGAAGCACAATTTACTAAGTGTAAGTCAACTATGTGATCAAGGGCACATAGTCACATTTCACCCAAATGGATGTGAGATCAAGAAATCCAAAATAGGAAATCTTATTGCAGATGTCGGTAGAACTACAAACAATCTCTACATGTTGTGTGAGATTAAAGGAGAAAAATATTTTCTATCACAGGAGGATGAGAGCTGGTTATGGCATAGAAGAATGGGTCACCTAAACTTTGACAACATAGTAAAAATAAGCAACAAATAGGTAGTTAGATATTTTCCCAAGATAGCAAAACCCCCAAACATGGTTTGTGCACAATGCCAACATGGTAAGCAAACAAGAACAAGTTTCAAATCAAAAGAGTTTTATTCATCCAAGCCTTTGGAGCTAGTTCACATCGATCTATGTGGGCCTACAAGGACAAAGAGTTTACAAGGTGAGAGTTACTTCATGTTATTTATTGATGATTTCTCTAGAATGACTTGGGTAACATTCTTAAAGGAAAAATCAGAAGCATTTGACAAGTTCAAGGTATTTAAGGCATTAGTAGAAAATAAAATAAGCAAAAATATCAAGTGTCTAAGATCAGATAGAGGAGGAGAATTCACTTCAGGTGAATTTATAGAATTCTATGAACAACATGGAATCAAGAGACAATACTCAGTAGCAAGAACTCCACAACAAAATGGAGTAGTAGAAAGGAAAAATAGAACTATTTAGGGTATGGCCAGGGCTATGTTAAATGAGTCTAATATTTTTGATGCATTTTGGAAAGAGGTAATTCATACAACTATTTATATCATCAATAGAGCTCAAGTAAGAGTAAATCACCACAAAACCCCATATGAGCTTTGGAAGGGAAGACCAACTACTATGAAGTACTTCAAAATTTTTGGAAGCAAATGCTACATTAGATGAGAAGAGAAAAATTTGGGCAAGTTTGATTCCAGGTGTGATGAGGGTATCTTCCTTGGTTATTCCACTAAGAGCAAAGCCTATAGATGCTACAATAAAATATCACATACAATTGTGGAAAGTGCAAATGTAAGAGTTGATGAAGAAATAGATCTAAGAGAACCAACTCAGGAGATTATGTATCAAGAAGGAGATAGTTGCAAAGAAGAAGAAGGTGAAGAAACTAAAAAATATGAGACACAAAGGGCACCACCTAAGACACCATCCAGGTATGTGCAAAATAATCATCCAAGAGAACTGATTATTGGGAATCCATATGAGAGACAAATAAGGAGGAAGATAATAGGAATAGGTGAACATGCAAATTTTTCTTTGCTATATAAATTTGAGCCCAAGGATTTCAATGAAGCAAGTGAAGATAAATATTGGATTAAGGCAATGGAAGAAGAGTTAGACCAAATAGAAAAGAGTGAGACTTGGGAACTTGTCCCACATCCAAAATATAAGAATGTAATTGGCACCAAATGGGTCTACAGAAATAAGTTGAATGAAGATGGTCAGGTTGTCAAAAAAAAGCAAGACTTGTGTGCAAAGGCTACGCACAAGTTGAGGGGATTGAATTTGAAGAGACATTTTCTCCTGTTGCACGTCTTGAAGCCATAAGAATATTCCTAGCTTTCTCAAGTTTCAAAAACTTCAAGGTGTATCAAATGGATGTAAAATCAACATTTCTCAATGGTTACTTAGAGGAAGAGGTCTACATAGAGCAACCAGATGGTTTCAGCCTAATAGATAAGTCGGACTATGTATGCAAATTAAATAAGGCTCTCTATGGACTAAAGCAAGCCCCTAGGGCTTGGTACTCAAGGTTGGATAAGTATCTCCAAGAATAGGGTTTCATAAAAGGTATAGCCGATAGCAATCTATACATAAAAAATGAAGGAGATGACTTGTTGATTGTAGTGGTCTATGTGGATGATATCATTTTTGGAGGTAGTAATGATAAGATGTGTCAAAAATTTGCAAAATGTATGCAAAATGAGTTTGAGATGTCAATGCTTGGTGAGTTGTATTTCTTTCTTGGTTTGCAAATTTCACAATCAGACAAAGGTATATTTCTCTCTTAGACCAAGTATGTAAAAGAAATGTTGAGAAAATTTAGGATGGAGGATTGCAATCCGATGAGCACCCCCATGGTTACAGGATGTAAGTTAAGTAAATATGATGAGTCTCTTGAGGCAAATCAGACATTGTATAGATCCATGATTGGGAGTTTACTGTATGTCACAGCAACAAGGCCAGATATAATGCAAGCAGTCAGAGTAGTGGTAAGATTTCAAGCTACACCAAAAGAAACTCATGTACAGACAGTAAAGAGAATCTTTAAGTATTTGAAAGGAACCATGGGTTTTGGACTATGGTACCCCAGATGCAATAATTTCACTCTCACTGCATATACATATGCGGATTGGGTAGGTAGTGTTGATGATAGAAAAAGCACAAGTGGAGGAGCATTCTTTCTTGGAGATTGTTTAGTCTCTTGGCTAAGTAAGAAATAAGCATCAATATCCCTATCCACTACAGAGGTAGAGTACATTGCAGTAGTTGCTTGTTGTACACAGGTTTTATGGATGAAGTAAACTTTAAGAGATTTCAAAATAGAGCATGATCATCCCATCTCCATACTTTGTGATAATACAAGTGCCATAAATATTTCAAAGAATCTAGTGATGCATTCAAGGACCAAGCACATTCCAATAAAATATCATTTTTTGAGAGAGCAAGTGACGAATCAACAAGTTAAATTGGAATATGTTGCTACAAAGGAACAAATTGTTGACATATTTACCAAGCCACTTCCAAAGGAAACTTTTGAGTATCTCAGAGGTAAGTTGGGAGTAGTTTTACTCCCATCCCAAAATTGATCACCTCAAGAAAAGGATGTGGTGAGGGGGCTGTGCTAAGTGTCTCATTTTTAGCCCCAAGGAGCCCTTTGCCATTGATGTCAAAGGGGGAGAATTTCAGTGAGGGGGAGCAACTTGTCAGGGGGAGAAGATTGGAAATCCAATTGCAGTAAAAGAAATTTTTTTGTAGGGTTGCCATCAATGACAAAGGGGAAGATTGTTGGAAATATTGAGTTGTCATTGATGTCAAAGGGTGCATGATATTCAAGGCAGAAAATATTCTTCTAAGGTTGGACAATTATTCAAGGTAAGGTATATCTCAAAGCGAGGAAATTTGTTTTAAGAAAAGGATTATAATATTTAATTTAAATATTATAAAGAAGGACAAAAAGGTTTAAGAGTTATTTGGGACAAAGGTTTAAAAGAGAAGGCAAGGTTTAAATATTAAATGAGAAGGCCAAGGTTTAAAAGAGAAGGCAAGGTTTAAATATTAAAAGAGAAGGTAAGATTTAAATATTAAAAGAGAAGGCCAAAGGTTTAAAAGCTATTATTATAATATTTTTTAAAATATTATAATATAAAATAAGTGTATAAGGTTTGGCGCCAATGTTTTTGGAAAGCATGAATTAAATAAAAAATAAAATTGTGGGTCGACTTCTCAAAGGACAAAGGAAGGCATATAAATATGGAGCAAAATATTTCATTATATCATCCATGAATATGCAATGCTATATTTGAAAATATTTCAATGCGAGTAATGATTTGAATATTCGTGTGCAAAATTTGAAATATCTCCAGTGCAAACGATTGACGAATGAGGAAAGAGGAAAGTGTGTGATTGCATGGTAGAACTCTAGGGCAGAGAGTTTGAACAATGAATTCCCAATAGGTTCCATCCGTTGGTGTATCCCAGCCTAGACATCTAGCCCTATGTGAGGGCGCTGCGAAGTAGAGTGTGCAGAGTTTGAAACCCTATGCCACCATTTTGGTTTGTGATATTTTTGTGAAGGTGTGGAGGTTAAGAGCCAGTTGTTTCTTCTTTGTTCTTGAGTTGTGGTGTAGCCCAATCGGTTGGCTAGGCCATGGTAAGTTGCTGTTGAGCATGAGATCCAAGGGTCGAATCCCGTCGGGTGCATTTTGTTTGGAAAAGTGATAGCAGTTATGGCTGTTTGGAAGTGCACAAAGGTTTATGAGAAGAGAAACCCTTTTTGGTTCTAACCAGTGGGCTAGTCCAGCTGGTCAAGGAGGACGTGAGCAAGACATTGCGCTTGGAAGGTCTAGGGGTCAAATCCCCTCCGTGGTAGTTAGAGTTTTGGTGCAAGGTAAGGTAAATTAAATTTATTTTAATTCAAGTAGGAGTTATAAGGTGCTACCTGTTTATTATAAAAGTGGGAATCTGTATGTGTTAAGTTGGAGTTATAAGGTGTGATTTTGATTGTTATAAAATTGTATTATATATGGTTTAAGTTGGAATTATAAGGTGTGATTTTGAATGTTATTAGTTGGAGTTATAAGGTGTAACCTTGGAATTTTAATGTTGTATTTTTACATGACATAAAAGGATAAAATAAGAAGTGGTTTTATTGGTTTAAAAGATTCATTGTTTATATCTCTTGATAAGGGTTTTTGAGTGGATGATTTGATATTTGATTAAGAAAGAAAAAGAGATTTGCTAACCTGTTTATGAAGTGGCAAAAGAAAGGAAAATTATTTTTCGAGACAGGTTTGGGAAGCTCATAGAGGATCATCATTATTGAGGCAGATTTAGAGGTATGGTGATTTAATTTCTTTCACAAGGTGGTTGTTGTTAAGGAAAATATTTTTGTTGTCATAAGGTTGGAGGTATAAGGAATTATTGGGTGTACATTGGTTTTGCTTGAAGTTGAAAATAAATATGCAAGGTTTTAGGTCAGATTTATGAATAAATTTGTACATTGATTTTGATTAATATTGGGAGTAAATATGTAAGGATTATAGATCATATTTGAAAGTAAATTTGTGCATTGTATATGATTGGTTTGGATATAGATGAGCATTGTTTGTATGCAAGATTTTGGATCAGATTTGAGCAGAGTTGTGAGCAGTTTTTGAGCAGAGTTGTGAGCAGTTTTTGAGCAGAGTTGTAAGAAGATTTTGAGCAGGTTTTGTGAGTATATTTGAGCAGATTTGAGCAAATTTTGTGAGCAGATTTGAGCAGGTTTTGGAGTATATTAGAGTAGAGGGGATTGGTATCTCCTGTGGATAGAGGTCCATGAACTAGAGCAAGAGGAGATTGGTGTCTCTTGTGGATTGAGGTCCATAAACATTGTAATAGGGAATTGGTTCCCAAGAAACTTGTTGAGAAATTTATAAGAAATATTTCTCCGTGGATGTAGCCCACATTGGGTGAACCACGTTAAATCTATGTCTCTTATGTGTGTGGTGATTTGTGCATTGTTTCATTATTGCAATTGATAATATTGGATAATATTGCTTTGGAAAGAAAAGTAAAAGTTTTTATCTTATACTGTTCACCCCCCTCTCAGTATAATCTTGTGTTCTTCAATTATTACAAAGTTAAATATTTAAAGGATCTTAACTATTTTGAGGTTTTTCTTAAAATTATATTTTTTGATTATCTTAAGATTTTAAACTTGATTTTAGTGTATTTTAATACTTTTGCCTTTGATTGTTCATCCTCTTCACTTTGAATTGATGATGAACATTTTGAAGATGCATTAGAGATGGAAGATGATGATGAACGTTTTGAAGATGCATTAGAGATGGAAGATGAAGCACATAAAGTGACAGTTGTATAACAAGTAGATCAATATGAGGAAAAAACACCAAGTTTAGTTTGAAAATTATCCACTACTTTGGGTTTTACTTATCTAAGATTGCACTTTTGGGAATTAATAATTAGAAAGAAGGTGAATGTAGCAATATGAATTCTAGTGATCTTATTGTAGGACTAATTTAGAGAAAAATAATTGTGTTTTGCAAGTCTATTTTGGTTAGCTTATTTTTTCCCTCTATGCTTTAGGGGTTACAAACCATGCTTGTTTTATGGGGTTGATATTTAAAGCCAATCTAGTGATTAAGTAGAGTATGAGTTTTGTCTAAATAAATTTAGTAAAGTGCAGGATATGCTTAACTAGACTCTTATTAAGAAGAATTATGATCATTTCCATCCTTTTACATGAATAACCAAGTAGTGTGTAAAACTAGCACAACATATCAAATGTTTAGTTTGGCAAGGCATGAAGCATATGCTCTATCATTGACATATTTTTCTAACTTAAAGTGCTTCTTGTATTTAACTATTCCTCATATTTATCATTTATTTACCAAAGGTATATTGAACACCCTCACCTTCTAGGTATTTTGCATTTCATTAATGATTAGATTCATTAATACCCATAAATTTATGGAAATCACTGATATTTTTATTATATGATTTATTTCCATAAAAAAAATTGTACTTGATTATTTTAAACAATTATTTTCCTTAACTAGAGATGTAAACAATTTATAGTATGTAATGACATTTTTTATTAAAATTTTTTGACATATGGTTTACCTTCTTATCTTTATGTCAAAGTTATGACTTGTATGATAAAATTTATCATAGGCTAATTAAGAAAGTATGGTTAGTTTTTTAGCTAAGAAATATTGGATAATTAATATTTCCAATGAATTCATGTGTGATTCAACATATAATCTTTGGTGAATTTGCATTTACTAGTGGTAGCCTTGAAAAGAAAGATGCAAAGTACTTCTTTTTGGGGGACTTGTGGGGTTGCTATAATGATTGAAGTATATATTGAACAAGAATGCCCATTCTTGTAGATAGAGATAAAAAAGTGGTTCAATGTTATATGGCATATGTATTTTCCCTTCACATATAGATTGTAAATGACCTCAAATCATCCTTGACCTTCAGTTGGATTTTTTATGTTGTAAAATTTACATACAAGTCTACAATCTCAAGGAGTTATTTTTATTATATAGGTAAAAGGGATTTTGTGGATAAATTTGGAAGATGAAGAATGAGATATTATGGGATTATGGTTTTGAGTGAAACCCATACACGTGCTTGTGAGATTAGAATGAAGGCTAGTGACCCTTTCTCTTGGGATTAGAGAAGATAAAAAAACCTCTCCTATTTTAAGTAAGCTCTCTATCACTTTTTAAAAGAGAGAGGGAGAGATATTTAAATTAAAAGGTTGTTAATATGTATATAAGAGAATAAACTTCTCTCCCATCTCTATTACAGCCTAATCAAAGAGCTCTATTTTAAGGCTTTCTATCTATAATTGGTTTAAGTGTTAATATATATATAAAATGACCTTATTTGAATAAAGCTCTTTATCCTTATAATGGGGGGTTTTAGGAGAGCCTCACTTTATTAAAGGGAAAGGTAGAGTAGATTTTTAAAAATTCAAATCTCTCTCATGTCCCCTCTCCCCATCATTTAAAAGGATAAAGGCTGAAATGAATTCCTTTTAAAAATATGGTAAATATTTAAAGATCTTAATATGTATTTCATGGGAGATAGCTTAAGTACTCGACCTCTCTTTCGTGACCCCCCAATCTCTTTTAAAGATGACATAGAGAGGTGATGTTGTTAATCCATATATAAAACAACCTTATTTAAATAATATTTTGGGATGGGAGTTTTTCTTTTATTTTAATTTAAAAGGTTGATAAAGCAGTTAAAGATACATAGACTATTATTAATATGTATATAAAACTAAAATCTTTAATTTCCTCCCAATATTTTAAAAATTCCCTTTTAAAATAGAGGGGAGAGGCCCTTTAAAAATTCTTGGGAGGGTTTTATTTTAAAAAGGGAGCTTTGTTTTATTTATTTTTTAAAAGGGCATCTCTATCTATAAAAAAAGTGAGTGAATGACCTCTTAATATACGAGTATTTAAATCATATGAAGTGTGTTAAAAAACTAATTAATTGGGTTTTATAAGTGGGGTTCGGTAATTGGTCAACTCATCAAGCTTATGCCCTAAGGACTATAGGTTCAAACCCTACCCGTACAAAAGCTTTTTCCTCAAAGGAGAGCATGTGAATGAAGTAATCATTTGAGGACTTACCCCTTTTTAAAATAGTTCCTTATTTAAAATATAGAGGGGCCTCTCGAGAGTGGTTTTTAACCCTCTATCCATAATGAGCAAAAACAAGATAGAGAGATTTCTTACCTTTTTAAAACAAAGGGGGTTTAGATTCCTCTCTTTTTTAACAAGAGCAAGGGACCATTTAAACTCTAAGATTTGATTCAACCCTCTTCTTTTTAAATAGTTTAAAAATGACTTGAATATGCTCAACCAAGTTTTAAAGGAGACACTTAAAGGTTTTAAAGAGCCGAATTTTTTTATAAAGGGCCCTCCATTTTAAAGGTTTCTTTCCATTCCAACAAGGGACGGTTGCTCTCTATTTTAAAAGGGACTGATATTTTAAAGGTTGAGACCCTTATAGATAAAAGGTGTTGTTGTTAATACTAGAACCTCAAAAAGCTCTTTTATATAGAGAGGAGAGGAGAGGACTCGGTTCTTATAAATGGTTCAATGCCGAGTATCGGAATGCATTTTTTTTAAGCTTCTCGATCGCTTGTGCTGGCATTGCAAATGGGGAACAACCGCCCGGTATACGAAAGGTTCGAACCTGCAGCCATCCCTTTTTTTCAAAGCTTGGTTGAAAGAGCTCTCTATTCCGAAAAGCTCCACCAACTAGGTTATACTCAGAGCCGATAGCGGGCGTTATTGATCAGGAGAGAATGAAGACTCCTCCCTGCCTGCCCTCTCTATTTTAAAAGGGGCGATTCGAAAGCTCCTCAACCCATTTTAAATAGAGAGGGTTCTGAAGCCGCTTAAAATTGAAAGGGGCCGAACCCTTCCTTCTTCAACTCCCGTGCTCCCCCGATCTCTGAACCGCAAAACCAACCATTATATGAATGAAAGCGCCTTTTTCGCCTTATAAGACGAGGTTCCTCGCTCCGTCCCGGGTGTTAAAAGGTTGGTCCCGGGAAGAATCGATCCATTTCCCTCACGGTGCTATCGGTCATTGAGCGTGGGCTCAGATAGTGATTCCCTTTATCTAAAATAGAGAGGATGAAGATTCAAACACTCCGCCTCTCTATCTATAATCGATTGGGAATCAATCCATCTTGAATAATAGAAAACAACTCCTTTCATCTTTCGACCAGCTCCCCTTAAGAAGTGATTCACCTCTCTATTTTCAAAGGCCCGGCCCATGGATCTATTCATATCATTTCCCCACCCTGAGACTGAAGTGAGGGAGTGGGGCCGGGACGCCGATAGAACGTAGCATTAAAAGCTGACACGGAAGAGCCTGGCCGACCATTCATCATGAAAAAGGAGTCTAGCTGACCATTCATTATGAAAAGGTTCTCTATCTTATATAGGATTTTGAAGTCTCCTTATTCTAGATCTCCTTTCAAGGGATCAATGGACATAGTAAGAACTCATCTTATTGTTAGAGTAGGTGTTTAGACTCTAGCTCATGCTCACCTAGGTACTTTATTTTTATATTAGTTTAGTTTATTTTTCCCACCCACTTTATGTGTGGATATTTATTTTTATCTTATTTAGATATTATGGGGATATTTGGCATTCCTAGGGAGTTACACTCATTGATTACATTTGGAGGGTTGAGATATTTTCTCCATGGATCATATCACACCTCCCTGTTTGTATGGTGGATATTGATCCTTATCTCTTTGTTGATCCTATGGCTGTGGTGGATCTTCCTTGCCTATTTAAGCAAGGCTTCTCCATTGTACTCATAATCAATTTTGACATATGATATGATATTGCAGTTTTTGTGTTAGCTTCCATTATCTTGTTTCTATTTTTTAGTCTCTCTATTTTGGTTAATGTGGTGTTGCTTCAACCCCTTGATCCTTGTGGCTTGGTTTGGTGTTTTGCATTTTTCCATCATTCCTTTCATGGTATCAGAGCTTTGAGGACTATTGGAAACATCCATTGTTGAGGTTCGTGCAACTAGATCATGTTGAAGGTTTTGTAGTTGGATATTGGAGGTTTCTAAGCCCTAGAAGGTGAAAATTGATTTTTTTCTCTTCTATTATTTTGCGAAGAGCTTCTATATCTTTTTTAGCCCTTCATTGCATCTTGGTTGACCCCTCTGACCATGGGGATTGATCAAAAAGGTTCTATTTTTTGGAAGTTTTTTGGAGTTTTTTTGTGGGTTGTTTTAATAGTTGCAGAACCATCGATGACCCTATTCACCTGACCATCATTGATCTAGAACTATTGTCGATCACTTTTGACTACCAATGACCACTGTCGTATACAATTTTTTTTGTATGTAGGTTTTTCTTGCACATAGTCCATGAAATATCTAGTTTTCTACAATATCTGAAGTTGCTTGTTGTAGATCTAGTTTTCTGAGATCTACAACCTATCTTCTTCACTCTTGAGTTCTTTCCAAATTTCAAACTCAGATCTGCATTTAAGTTACTGACAAGGTTTGCTAAAAATATGTTTAAAAAATATATTTTGTTGGTAGTTCTGTGTATTTGAAAACAACTTTGTAAAATATTTGTTTTGTGAAGTTGTTACTCAATTTTTTTCTTTTCAAATCTACAAAATTTTAGTGATTGTAAAAATCAGATCTGATCATATACTCTTTGTAATGCCTGAATTATAAAGGCATTTGATTTTTGGGGGGCTCTTATTTCTAGAAGCATTGAATAAAAATATTTTGGGTGGGGTGTCTTGGTGTCGATTTGAACACCATCTTTGTGGATCTTGCATTTTATTTCTTGTGATTGAAAAATGGGTTTAGAGGATTTTGAGCCACTTAACTCACATAATTATCACATATGGAAGCCATGCATGATGACACTTATTCAATCTAAAGGGTTATCAAGATTAATGCAAGAAGAGCTACCTAAAGTTACAAAAGAGTATCATAAGTTTGTTCGTGATTGCAAAATGGATGAATGTAAGGGATTAATTGGGATGCATGTGAGTGACAATTTATTGTTTCATCTTAATGATTGTGACACTCCTTTTCAAATTTGGGAGAAGCTTGAGAAGCTATTTGGGCAAGTGGACACTTTGAGAGTTTTACATCTTGATGTTGAACTTAGTGCTCTCAATCTAGATGATTTTCCATCTATGGGTGATTTTCTCACTAAGTTTCAATCCTTGCTCACACTTTTAAAGGGTAGTGGAAAAACTAAAATGGATGAAGAATGTATTTTCATGATCTTGTCAAAACTTAGGGGTCCATTCCATATGTTTGCCTTTGCATTTTTTTCCAATATGGATTCCATGGGTTCTGATCACAAAATGCCTACTTTTGAGAAGTTTTGTGCCAATATTTTGAGGGAAGAATCCAAAGTTCTTAACTCTGAGCATTACACCTCCTCACATAAGGCATTTGTTGCATCCTCCACTTCCACTTCCAAAGGCAAGGGAAAGTCCAAGTCTAAGTCCCAACCTAATCCTTCCCCTTCTCCTTCATTTCATCAAAATCCCAAAGAGTCACATCAAAAAGAGTCATCCTCCAAAGAGTCCAATCATAAACCTAAGCAGTCCAAAAGCAAAAATAGGTCAAATGTTACTTGTTCATATTGTGGAGTCAATGGTCATTCCGATGACAAGTGTTGGAAAAAGTTACAAGACTTAGAGGAAGCCTTTAGGAATAAAAAATTATCCTTCACTCCTTCAAAAGATAAGGGCAAGGCTTTGAATGCTTTTGGAAAATCATCTAAGGCTATTTTTGAGGATTGGATTTTGGATTCTAGAGCGACTCATCACATGACTTCATCCAGGGAGTCATTTGCCACCTTGTGTTCTACTTCTACATCTTGCATTGAGGTTGGAGATTCTTCTTCCATTTTAGTTAAGGGAAAAGGTGACATACAGGTTGATGGTGGATGCATTAAGAATGTTCTTTATGTTCCAAACATTTCCACCAATTTTCTCTTCGTGTACCAAATTTATCATTCTAGGGGGGGAAAACTATGTTGTTTACACCTCAAGGAGCTGAGATTAGAGATTTGAGTGACCCATAATCTATTGTTGCACAAGGAGTTGCTGACCATAGATCACGTCTTTATCACTTTGAGGGTTTTGATTCTTCACTTGGAGGTACTTGTTTGGTGGCTCATGCAGATTCAAAAAGCAAGATTTGGCATGAGAGATTTGGCCATCTCAATTACAGATATTTGAAGGATTTAAGCACTCATGATATGGTCATTGGATTACCTAAGGTCTCTTGTATTGATGGAGTTTGTCTAGGTTGTGTACTTGGAAAACAACATCAAGATCCTTTTCCCAAAGGTAAGTCCAAGAGAGCTTCTTCCCATCTTGAGTTGGTGCATAGTGACTTGATGGTTTTTCCCACTCCTTTTTTGGGAGCTAAGTATGCACTCACCTTTATTGATGATTTCTCAAGGAGAACTTGGGTATATTTTCTCAAGTTCAAGAGTGAATTTTTTGCCACATTCAAAGTCTTTAAGGCTTTTGTTGAGAATCAATCTTCGAGTTGCATCAAGAAGCTTCACATAGATAATGGGGGGAGTATTTCAGTAGGGAGTTTTTAGATTTTTTGGCCCTTCATGGGATTCTACATCAACACTCTATCCCACATACACCACAATAGAATGGTGTAGCTGAGAGGAAAAATAGAACACTCAAGGAAATGGCAAATTGTATGATGCACTCATGAGATTTACCTCCCAAGTTTTGGGTCGAGGTAGTCAATTGTGTGAATTACATTCAAAATCGCACACCTCATCGAGCTCTTGAGCAGATGACTCTAGAGGAGGCTTGGACAGGGACCAAGCTTGATGTTTCTCATTTTCAAGTTTTTGGGAGTCAAGCATGGGCTCATGTTCCAAAGAAGAAAAGGATAACTTTGGATAGAAAGAGCAAGCCACTCATTTTTGTTGGCTATTGTGAGGATATGAGGGCTTATAGATTACTGGATCCAGATACACATGAAGTTATTTTTTGAACTCATGTCCAGTTTGATGAGCATTATTCTCCAACTGAGCCCACTCTTTCTACTCCTCCATCCTCATCTACTTTTCACTTTGAAGATGGTTGTTTTGATGATGATCATAGTGAGGATGAGGATATTGTTGAGATAGTTGTAGAGGTTCCTACACATGCTACCCCCATGCCTAGATGGGCTTAGACTACAGTTGAGGAGGCAACACCTTTCATTGAAGGTCTCCCACCTTCAAGGCATACTTCTACTTCTAACATGGGTCTTCTTTGTCAGGTAATTTCTATTGATCCATAGAGGTTTGATGAGGCCCATGGCATTCAGGAGTGGGATGATGAGTGATCAACTTGGACTACATTCCCACTCAATAGCATATTGTTGATATCTTCACTAAACCCTTCCCATCTCCTCATTTTCATTTGTTGTGAGAGATGCTTGGGGTGAAGGAAGTTGTCCTTGGGGGTGTGGATGAGGCCACCTTCCTTTCTTCTTCTTCTCTCTTTCTAGTTGGATGGTTTTTCCCATGTGGTTTTCCCTCCTTCTGGTTTGAGAGCTTTTGGATACACATTGTACATGAGTACTTGATCAGGCCTTGTTGTCGGGACTCATACTATGGATATGCCACTTCTTTTTTACCCCTAGCTTCGCTTGAGGGGGGTGTTAGAGTAGGTGTTTAGACTCTAGCTCATGCTCACCTAGGTACTTTATTTTTATATTAGTTTAGTTTATTTTTTCCCACCCACTTTATGTGTGGATATTTATTTTTATCTTATTTAGATATTATGGGGATATTTGGCATTCCTAGGGAGTTACACTCATTGATTACATTTGGAGGGTTGAGATATTTTCTCCATGGATCATATCACACCTCCCTATTTGTATGGTGGATATTGATCCTTATCTCTTTGTTGATCCTACGACTATGGTGGATCTTCCTTGCCTATTTAAGCAAGGCTTCTCCATTGTACTCATAATCAATTTTGACATATGATATGATATTGCAGTTTTTGTGTTAGCTTCCATTATCTTGTTTCTATTTTTTAGTCTCTCTATTTTGGTTAATGTGGTGTTGCTTCAACCCCTTGATCCTTGTGGCTTGGTTTGGTGTTTTGCATTTTTCCATCATTCCTTTCACTTATTTGGTTCAAGATATTTGAAATACCTCAATTTCTAATTTACCATGGATTGGAATGATGCCTTGAAACTTAGAGAAGAAAAAAAGGCTTCAAATAGAGCTAGCCATGTAGGCCAAAGAGATATCTAAAGTGATTCATGGATAGATATTTATGTGATGAAATATTTATCTATAAATATAAAAGCTTATCTATTTCCAATCATTTTTACTGGTTCCTTCAACATCATTGGGTGAGCATAAAGATTCAAGAAAGAAAGGGATATAGGTGGAATTGGGACACATGTAAAACCTATTTTTCATTTCTATACTCATTATTCAATCCATAGAAGATATTGTGCATGCAAAGATCCGGTAATGGGGAATATGGTTAAAGTATTGGCGAGATCCTTTCCATTTATAAGTGAACGAGAAGATGCCACAGAAGAAACTCATTCATTCTAGAATAGATGGTGGGATGCTTTCTAAGCGTGAGTGTCTGATCCCCTTAGTTGATTTATTGTCCCCTCGCGCTCCTCTCCATTCCGATCCGATGCCCCACTTTTATAAGGGTTCACCAAGGGGCTCATGAAAACAAACCTTTAGGAATTGAGGTATCTCCTTCTCTAAATATAGGAAGGGGTTATAGAGCAAGAGAAAGATGAGAAAACTTAAGCCCTCTTGATGCCCTATCTATCTCAATTTTAAAAGATACTGGAGAGATGAGCCACCTTAAAGAAAAAATCTAGAACCCTCTCCTATATAAGGTCTATTAGCCTCATAATTTTAAAGGGGAGGGAGCCTTATATTATAAAGGTGTTTTAAACCTGCTATTGATGAATAAATAGAGTGGTTGGATTTTAGGGGTATTCTAGGAATAAATCTAATTATGGGATGATAATATTGTGGTAATGGAAGGATGCTCTATAGAATATTTTTAGAGCAGTTATCCCTTGTGTTCTCACACTCCTATGCTTTCAAACACCTACCATAATGTTAATGATCGCTATCGCACCTATACTGTAAAATTCTTTGCCTTCTCTATTTTAGAAGGCCCTTTTCAACATGCCCCCCTCTTCCTTGCCCATCCCCACCATTTTAAAGGGAAGGCTAAAGGCCCTTTTTAAATATAGGGTGAGTAATGCAATAAATTTAAGGGTAGTTTGACTACATACTCCCATATATTATAATCCTTTTAAATTATGAGTTTTTTATTCAAAATTTAAGGTGAGGATAGATGGAATTCCTTAATACTACAGGGAGGAGCTCAGTTCTTGGTAATGCTTTTAAGTAATAATGCTTGGATACAGTCGATCCTGAGTGATACGATAGTGATAATTCTCCCTTCCCCACTCACCACCTCTTCACATTTACTTAGCTTTCCCAAACCTATATCTTGGTGTATTGGTAGGTTAGGTTAAGCTTGGACAGCTAGGGGAATGTCCCATATCAACTCAAAGTTTGGTACTAGAGTGTCATCTAGCTAAACCACCCTATTATTGGTGTGCTTATATACTAAACTAAGTGCATCTAATATCCTTTTAGGCATGATTGATGTGTTAGATCTAGAGTGCACAAGATAGTTAAGTATAAACTTCTCTTCATAGATCAGGGTTATATAGAATGGCATAGATTTATTCTAGCTTTGTTTTGAACTAGATACTTATAGTACAATGGGTATCTTTTGCTTACCCAAATAATTATACTTTTGTAGGGCCTCCAAAAACTTCATCTTTTCTAATATTGAAAGAACATCCCAAAGGAGCATTGGTACCATGTACTTCCTCAAATGATCCACCATGTTGATCTAATAGAAGGATGTTTTGAGACGGTACCTCATTATGGTGGAGGCTTAAACATTTTTATTTTTATACTTCGTCTTGGTGATTCTATGGTAGGCTACATTGGAAGCTCTTGGTCTAGCCTTGAAATTATTGAAAATATTAAAGCCTAATTTTTTATCGAAGTTTGTATTGGGGGTCTTCAATCGTTTGGTGTCTTACCCTAGGATTGAGGGTCTAACAAAGTATATTGTCCTTGCTCTTCCATGGCCTTTATCTTAGCCCCAGTGATATAGTCCAACTAGAATTATAGTCTCCCATGAGCCGAGGGGTTAGCTTCATATAACATGACATATACTTATGCTTCATCCCATGCAACTAAGATCTACTCTAGAACTGAGTAATTTGCTATTGATGTTATGGATATAGGCTAGACAATATATTCTTTGCTAGGACTATGGGATTTTTACTATGCATAGGAAATGGGTATTTGATTTGGAGAAGGTGTCTCAACTATCTATGACTCACTCCCAATAAAAGATTCAAAGGAGTAAATTTTAGGAGCATAACAATACCACACATTATAATCATCAACATAATTGTTTTGTATGGGGATCATATTCCTAACTAGCTTAGGAGAATTTTGGTACAAAGGGACTAGTATAGGTACCATTTGTTGATTTGGGGCTTGGAGTTGATTCATATCTCTATTAAAAAAGGTGGAGGCTTTTGATATACATTTAAGGATGGTCATAAACCTTGATTTCCTTGCTAGAAGGATGAACTCAAGTAGTTATAGTAAGAGAACCTTTGATTATTATGTTGTCTTTTTAGGATTATGATTTCATTAGAGAATATCCTCATCATATTACTCATTTGATCAAATTTTATAGCACAAGGTATGGTCGATACAAAATTTAGATTGAGTCAAGATCTTAGGTTTGTCCAAATTTTGTAATAGAAGTTAGATAGGCATCATGTTGGCTACAAAAGATGCATAGAGGGGTATAATGGAAAAGGTTTCCTAGGAGCTAACCTTCCTATTTAGATTAAGTTTTGTTATGACTATCCCATATGCTTTTTACAATGAATTCCCCTCCTTAGTCTTTACCATCATGGTAAATTCTAAATTAAAAGGTTCAAATAATAGATAAAATCCATACCTAGGGGAGATATGATCTTTTTGGGGATCCTCTATGAAAATTTATGGAATTAGATGTTGAAATAATTCATCATCTCCATCCTTACCCTTTTGATTATCATGAGTTACTCGAGGACAGATGCCCTATTTGCTTTTTCTCCAAATTTATCTATCAGGAGGTCTTCTAGTTGATCCCAACTTCCAACTAATTGTGGATTAAGGTCAATGTAGCATTCATGGGATTTTCCTCTAAAGTAGGAAGCCAATAATATTAGTGTTATGTATTGTTTTTCAATGAAATAAATTGTGCACAAGCTCACTGGGTGATATAAATTCTCAGTTGGGGTAATTGTATCTTCCCCTATAAAATAATGTTGAAATTTGAGCATTGATATGAGAATCAAATCCCATACAATAGGTGGTTTAGAAAGAACTAAGGGACATCGACCATTTCATGCAATATTTGAGGAGGCTAGTTCAATAGAGCTACCATGTTGCATCATGGTTCCTCCTCCTCACTCTTCAACTCAAGGGTGGTACCATCTCTTGTTGATTAGCTCTAGTAAAGGACCTAGTGATAGGCCTTTTGCTCATATATTTTTGGTTTCTTTCTCAAGAATGGAGTTTCTAGGTAGAGAGAGAATGATTCAAAAAGATAAAATATAGAGATTGCCACCAAAATATCAACCTCTATTTTTGTTTGGAGACTTCTTTAGAGTCTTTCCTTTTTGTGAAGTTGCCAAGTGAATATCCTAATGATTCACTTTAAGCTAATTGAATATGACCTTTACCAAGGTGTAAGTCAAGATTTTTCTTTCAATATTGTGGGGTAGACATGTTAAGATTATCCTATATAGCATGCCAAATATATTTTTGTCATCTTATAATGTCCTGGTTGTTAGCTTTTTATGAATGATCCATGAGAGATAACAATCACAAGATGCAGAATAACATGAAAGAAAATAAATCTACTAGATGACTCAAATAAATCTGCAGAATAAAGTATGCTGAAATATAAATCATATAAAATATTAAAATGTAGCTATGGAGGAAGTGAGCACTCCATTAATGAAGCTATAGATATGCATCATATACATCACCAATAAATGGTGTGGAACATAGAACTATACTATCCACTAACCTTTGATATCTCACTATGTCCCCCAACTATCTTATCTATCTATCTAAGAGGCCATACTTATATAAGCAAAATAGGATGCTTGGTCAACACTCTATCTAGTTGTGCATAGGACAACTTGCACATGTACAACTTGCACATTAACACTTTTCCACTTATTACATTGCATGAAGTAACTAGATAACTTGCATAGGAAGTAATATAGATATGTATCTTGGAGGATACATTTACATAATCTAAATGATAGAATAGACACTATTTCCAACACCCCCCTGTATTACATTATTTGGGTATTGAAGTCTTTAGTATTCAATATTGATTTTATTCATTTTCTTCTTATTGATCTTCATAGCCTTCTTCCTTTGCATTATTTGTAACATGTTCAAGCAAATAGTTAGTGTTTATGTAGTATGTTCCATTTTTTGATAGAGATTTCATTTCAAAATCCTCTATGGGTTCTTCTAGTTCTTCAAATTCTTCTATCCTCTAAACCAGGTGACCTTGCTGATTTTTATTCTGATATTCAAGTTGAGGATAATTGCCAGGTTGCTGAAACTGTTGTTAATGAGGATTCCTTTGGTATTGTCATGGATCAAAATGATTCCCATGATTTGTTTGATTTCTTTGGGATTATATCTGCAATAGTTGATACTATGTCCTTTATTTCTACAAATATGGCAATACCATGTTTTCTATCTTCTTGTTGAAGAAGTAATATTTCCCTATGGATTTTCTTTTGAGACCAATGCAATGTTAGTCATTTCATCTTTTAGAGTATTTTTTGCTTCATATTCTTGACTAAATCATCAAAAGACGTATCTTTACATAGGACCTGTAAAGATATTACCAAATTCTTATAGCTATCTAGAAGTGCTCTCATGGTTACTTGAGTAAGAAGTTCATATTTAATTGTTTCACCTAAGGTTAATGATTTCCCTTTGATATTTTCTACCTTCCTTAGGAACAGCTCTATACTCTCTCCACTATTCATTTTCAATGAATGAATTTGAGTTTGCAAATGAAGAATATTTATCTTATTCTTTCTTTCAAATATTTTATCTAGGCTTATCCATGCATCTGAAGATGTTTTGACTGAACTGATATATGGTTGAATCTCATCAGTGATAGCAAACGTTATTATCATTAAGGCATTTGAATCATTTTCTCCAAAATTTAGGATTTATGTTTCTCCTGTGGTAAGTTTTTGTGTTTTACCTTTGACAACATTCCAAAGTTTTTCATATACTAAAATTGCTTTCACTTTATTTTTCCAAGAAAAATAATTAGGACCCTTGAGAAGTTGATATCTGCTAGGAAGAATTTTTTAGATACCATTCAAAACTTCCTAATATCAAGCCTTATAACTCCCTAATATTTTGAAGTGCTTTTTGTAAAAATGTAGTTCAATTTTGGTTGATTTTGTACAAGTTTTACAAGAATCAAAAATCAACTTTTTAACACCATATTACTCTTAATTGAACTAAGCACTTTTTTTTAATTCTGGAGAGGTTTTGATGTTGGAATTCGTTTGTCCCATTTTTAGAAATTTGAGACAACTAAAAATATGTTTATCCAACCTTAATAAAAAATCCTTAATAACCTCTTCTATATCCATTGGATTATTTCTAATTTTTAAATAAAATAAATTTGATGAAGTAATCCTTCTGACTCCCAAGTTTGGAAAATTAGATAAATGATAATAATATTTTAAATATAGTTTAATCCAAGTTTAATTCATTATTCCTCCTATGTAATATTGCAAATATTAAATTAATAAGATAAGTCACCCCTTTAGCTTTCAAAATCTAAGTTTTAACCTTAGTTTATAACCCTTATAACTCCAACTTATTAAAGCAATAATAAATTATATTTAGACCTTACCTTATGGATGCAATATCTCCTCAATATTCGATGTTTTCTACATTTGAGTATAACAGCGTATAAGATGAAAAAGGATTGAAAATCCAACTAAGTGTTCTATTATTTACAATTCAATATATAGGCACTAATGGCCCAAAATACATAACCAAACCCATCAAATCATGGATTTGATCCAATATGCTTAACCATAAGCTACAAAAGTGCAAAGGAGAATGCACGTAAACTTCTAAGTTAAGAGAAAGGAATATTGCTAACTAGAAGATCCATTTTAGCTATCTTGAAGTACACACTTCCTACTTTGAGTTCACACTTACTAACTAACACTCTAAATGACAACTAGAAGATAACTAGTGCCCACAAGTGCATGTGAGAAGGAGACTCACTTACAATTATTAATTTGCAAGAAATAAACTATGCAAACCTAGCTAGGAACTACTAGAGGGGTCATATGAAAGATCAAACATCAATCCTCATCATGCCTCCCCACAATAGAAGCATTGGACTCCAATGCTTTCATAAGAATAGGAAAGTCACGGGACATCTGATGAAAAGAAATCCAACGAGCCTGATGCGGCAGCTGTCCTCGTCGAGCCACAAGATATGAGGTGGTAGACCCCTGGCGAGTCCGTCGAGTCTTCGTGTCATAGATCTGATCTGCATCCAATGGTAATTGAGCATCAGGAACCACGTCCATAGGATGACCGATAGTCGGTGCAGCCTCCAATGTAGAGTCAAAGTACAACTTCAAAAGATCTACATTGACGACGTCATGAATTCCCAAGTGTGCGGGAAGATCAAGGCGGAAAGCATTCTCGAACACCTGTTGAAGAATAGTATAAGGCCCATAGCGAATTGGTTTGATTTTGCTATGAGTCTTATCAGTAAAACGCCGCTTGTCAAGATGCAACCAAACTTTGTCACCAACCTGAAATGGATGAGGAATTCGATGTCGATCCATGGCCTTTTTCTCCTACTGTCGTGTCTTTTGCAAAATCTCAACCACCTTTGATTGAAGATTGTGCAAGTGTTGAATAAATGAGTGTGCCTTGTCTTGCTCCTTCTGAAGATGTGAAGTGACAGGAGAAGGCAAAGACAAAGGTAACTCATAAGGTGCCAAGGGCTGAAATCCCATACAAACCTCAAAGGGTGAATGACCTCGTAGAAGATTGTAGTGCCTTGTTGTAGGTATGTTCAATATGAGTGAGACTCAAGTCCCACTTTGCCAGTGAAGCATGATGATATATTTGTAGACTCTGCACAAGTGTACAGTTCACCACTTCAGTCTGCCCATCGGATTGTGGATGATAGGCGATGGAAAAGTTAAGGGAAACTCCCAAAATCTTCCACAAAGAATGCCAAAAGTGACCCACAAAGCGTGAATCACGATCCGAGATAATGCTGGTAGGTAGACCAAAGGAACGCCAAATGCCGTCAAAGAAAAATTGGGCTAAGTCTGATGCAGTAACTTGTCTTGCGGCATGGAATAAACTTAGCCATTTTATTGAATCTATCAACCACCACGAACACACAATCATGTTGGCGCACTGTCATAGGAAAACCACTAACCAAATCCATGGAAATGCTTTCCCAAGGATGGGAAGGAATGGGCAAAGGCATGCCTAAGCCAAACTTCCTATTAGCTGGTTTTGAGCGACAACAAACCGCACACTCGTTTGAGAAATCTCAACACATCCCTCCGCATTTTAGGCCAATAGAAAAATCTTTGCAAATGATGAAGTGTTTTATGCTTCCCAAAGTGACCACCATAAAGTGTAGAATGAGCTTCCTTAAGAAGTGACACTCTAGGCTCACAAGGAACACAAACCTTGTCCAATTTGTAAAGAAGTCCTTCTTTGATGTAGAAATCTTGGAAAGGACGCAAATTGGAAGAAGAAGGCTTACTCACTTGCTCAAATATTTTTCCAAAATCAGGATCCCGTGAATACCGATTAGGCCAAGTCTGAAATCCCAAGTGTGAAGTGGACATAACTCGTTAAGGCAAGAGCGGCCGGAGGCCTACTCAAACAATCAGCAACAGTATTACTCTTCCCCTTTTTGTACTTGATCACCAAGTGAAATTGTTGGAGGTAAGAGGCCCACTTCATATGTCTTGATTCTTCAATTTTACTTTGAGATTGTAAAAACTTGAGAGGCATATGATCAATGTGTACTACTGTATATTTTCCCAAAAGATAATGTCTCCAATACTTAATAGCTTGAACTAATGCATACAACTCCTTGTCATATGTAGAATAGTTCAACTTAGCAACAGAAAAAGTTTCTGAATGATAAGCAACTGGATGACCATTCTGTTTGAGCACAGCTCCTAAGGCAACTTTAGAGGCATCCGTTTCAATCTCAAAAGGTTGAGAGAGGTCGGGTAAAGTTAACACAGGTGTTGTACAAAGTTTCTTTTTGAGTTTCTCAAAGGCAACTTCTTGGCTTTTCTCCCAATGAAATGGAATTTTGGACTTAGTGAGATAATGCAATGGAGCTGCAAGGGTGGAATATTGAGGAATGAACTTGCGATAAAAATTCGCAAGTCCTAGAAAACTCCTTAACTCAGTGAGAGTTGTAGGAGGGGACCACTTAAGTAAAACATCAACTTTTATGGGATCTACCTGAATTCCACTTTCACTAATCACATAGCCAAGGTAAGAAACTGAAGTATTGCCAAAAGAACACTTGGAAGAATTGGCATATAATTGATTCTTCGCAAGAAGATCAAGGGTTTGTCGGATATGCCTAAGGTGTTCCTCCCAAGTTTTTGAGAAAATCAATATATCATCAAGATATATTATTACAAATTTGTCAAGTACATCACGAAATACATCATTCATCAACCTCATGAAGGTTGCAGGAGCATTAGTAAGACCGAAGGGCATGACCAACCATTCAAAGAGGCCCATCTTCGTCTTAAAAGTTGTCTTCCATGTATCCTCAGCTTGGATACGCACTTGATGATATCCACTTTTGAGATCTATTTTTGAAAAGAACTTAGCTCCTTGAAGCTGATCTAATAAATCATCAATGCGTGGTAATGGATATCTATTCTTTACAGAAATTTTGTTCAAAGCACGAAAATCAATACACAATCTCCAAGTGCCATATTTTTTAAGAACCAACAAAATAGGTGAGGCACAAGCATAAGTACTTTCCTTAATGAAACCCTTAGACAACAAATCTTCTATTTGCCTTTTTATTTCTTCATTTTGCAAAATAGATTGTCTATACATGGGTGCATTAGGTAGTGAAGAACCAGGAATGATTTCAATACTATGATTAATTGTGCGAATTGGAGGAAGAGACTTTGGCTCCCGAAATATGTGTGAATAACTTTGCAATATTTTATCCATTGAAGAGTGTTGCTTTGTAATGGATGTGGATGTAGAAGTGTTTTGAGAGCGAATGAAAATTAGAGCAACATCACCACCTTTTTTAATTACTCTTTTTGTTTGCTTGGAACTTAGAATGATGTTAGGAGTGTTGGTGCTTTTAATGAGAAAGACCTTACCATATTTTTGAAGTGTGTAGGTTCTTTTGAAAGCATCATAAACAGCTCTCCTATCATACCGAAAAGGTTGTCCAAGCAAAATCCCACAACAATCCATAGGAGTCACATCACAAGTGACTTGATCTATGAAATGTGGGCCAAGTGCAAATTTTAATGTGCAAGTGTGAGTGATTTCTGAGCCTCTTCCACTATCCTTCCAACCCAAAGAATAAGGTTGAGGATGAGGCTCCATAGGTAACTTCAAACGCTCGACAATGGACCTCGCAATTAGATTTTTCTGCGAGCCATTATCCACTATACAATCAGTTGCAAAATTATGAAGCAAATGGGCTCGAGTGATGAACAAAGCATCACGAGCCCCTTCCGATGAACTTACATTTACCAAGGTAACTTCATTAAGCTTACCTCGTAATTTCGTGTATACTCTACTCTCTCCTACAGACTCAAGGGGACCTTTGGGAGCATCCTCCTCTTGAGTAGTAATTACTAAACTCTTCTTTTTAAGCTTAAAGCAATCAGCTTTTTCATGCCCTTTCTTCTTACAATAATTGCAAAATTTTTTAGAAGAAGAAAAAGAAGAAGAAGGTTTAGAAGAAGAAGAAGAAGAAGGAGTAGAAGCTGAAGGGGAAGGAGAAGAAGGAGATGGAGAAGAAACATTCTTCTTTTGAGCAAAATTCTTCTTTTGTGAGAAAGAATTATTCCCTTTTGATGAGTTTGCAACCACTTGAGTAACAAGTGCACGGAATGCCTGCGAATGCGCCTTAAACTTGTCCTCCGCAAGTTGCGCCTGGTTGAAAACCGAATCCAATGTTTCCATAGAAACAAAAATTAGTTCCCCGTACAAATGCTCTAACAAGCCACTTTGAAATTTGAGAATCAAAGCCGGAACATCATCCTCCACATTCACAAGTATCCTGAACCTGTTAAACTAGAAAATATATTCTTGTACATACATATTAGTACCTTGTTGAAAATGAAACCATTTAATAACCAATTCCCTAGAATAATTTGAAGGATAAAAATTGGTCTTAAGACAATGTATAAGCTCATCCCATGAAGTGAGTGCATCCTGTCCTCTTTTTCGTTCAACAAGTACTTTGGCTAAACCAGAAAGTTTTAGCTTAGCATAAGGCACTACATCGTCATCTGAAAGTTGAGAGTAAGAAAACCAAGAACTCATGTCAAGAATCCAACTATTCAAGACATCAGGGTTCCCGGATCCATCATAAAATGGAACTTCACAACGAACTCTCAGACAAGAATCATGAGCAGAAGTTGAAGCATTATGCACATAAATGTCATTTACCTTCATGGCAAGATTGCCAAGGACTTCCGCCATGGTAGTGTCATTAGCTTTATCTCGCTAAAGCATTTACAACATGGGCAAGTTCTCGCCACTTGGGCAGCCAAGTCGAAGCCATGTGAACCCGGTATAAGCCAGGAGTAAAAATGAGAAAGCACTAAATCAAGGAAAGACAAATGAAAATTTTCCTTGTTACAATGGAGTGCTTCCGAATTTGAAAATTTACTCCTAAGGCTCAAAATTTTGAAATTTTAAACTAATCTAAGGTGCAATTTAGAATTTATTAATTTAAAAATAACTTAATTAAAAATTAAATTTCAATTAATCAAGGATTAATGAATTTAATCAAGTTATTAAAAATTAAATTAATAAAAACAAAATTTAACATGCAACCTTAAATAGTAAAAATTAAAAATTTACAATAAATTACCCTTTGATGTGGCTGCCTTAACTGAAACTGAACTTCACTTACCCTGCATGAAAGTTTGCAGTCTTCAGTTGCACGGTTGTCGAGGTGCAAAAAACAATTATTGCCTGGCATAATTCCCGAGGCAATGTGCAGAAAAGAAAACACAATTTCCGAGGCAATTCCTCATTGCCTTTGCTGCACCAATCTCTAAAACCTACGTGCAGAGTGCACGCCTGCGCAGGCGTCAGCCGTCAGTCGTGCGGCTGGTCTGACCATCGCAGTCGGGACAGAGAGGCAAACCTATCACCGCAGCAGCCTGGCAGAAACTCGCCGACCCGTCGACGTGGCAGCAGGTGCTTTCGCCCGTCGACGCGGGTCGTCGGACTGCGTAGTCAGACCGAAGCCTGACTACGAGGCTGACAGCAACGTCAGGCCCAAAGCGCCTGATGGCTTGGACCTGACGTGCCAATGCGAAGACCGCACTGGTGGCGCGCCAGCAGCCGATGAGCCGCTTGCTCGACGCTGTCGCATCGACAACAACGTCGGTGGTCGGCTCGACGCCAAGGCGGTACACCCGCCTGGCGTTGTCAGTGGACAACGATGGCAGTAGATGCTGTCGCTGTCGCATCGGACAGCAAGGCCACTGCCAATGGCAAATGGCCATGCCGCGTGCTACCGAAAAAGCACCGGCGCTGTCGAACGCAGCCGAGGCCTGGTCGGTGCTGCCGAATGCAGCCGAGGCCTGGCCGGTGCTGCTAAAAAAAAAATTATAGTATTTTTTTTTTTACAATGCAGCAAATTAATATATTAATAAAATAATATATTAATAAAAATTAAAGCTTTTCTAATACAAACTAGAAAATTTTAAAAATTAACCAGGGGGGTTAATTCCAAAATTTGAAAAACTTAATTTGTAAAAATGCGAGCAACCAGATCCCTCCAGTAGCTCTCCTTTCAAGATCCAATCGACACACGACCAACGTTTGAAAGGCAACCGCACCCAAGTCGACACACGACCTGGTTTTGATGACCTCCAGGAGCTCTTCAGTACTCAAAAATGGGGGGGGCAATAGGGTTAAATGGCTCCCTAATCCTAATTGGACCGTAGCTACGATCCAATCCCTTCCAAGGATCACAATACGAAGAACTGAGGCAAACTTTTCCTATACCTCTTGAGCATAAGCAAAAAGTTGGAATGAGGAGTTTGTCGTCGAAGGAACTTCCTTCTCTCGAATGGTTTTCAAGCTCCCCTTGAGCTTAAACCGAGTCCTCAATGAGAAAATATTTCTCATAACAAAATTATCTCCTATCCTCTCACCTCACAAGCCCTAGTGCAAACATGAACTAGGCTCTGATACCAATGAAAAGGATTGAAAATCCAACTAAGTGTTCTATTATTTACAATTCAATATATAGGCACTAATGGCCCAAAATACATAACCAAACCCATCAAATCATGGATTTGATCCAATATGCTTAACCATAAGCTACAAAAGTGCAAGGGAGAATGCACGTAAACTTCTAAGTTAAGAGAAAGGAATATTGCTAACTAGAAGATCCATTTTAGCTATCTTGAAGTACACACTTCCTACTTTGAGTTCACACTTACTAACTAACACTCTAAATGACAACTAGAAGATAACTAGTGCCCACAAGTGCATGTGAGAAGGAGACTCACTTACAATTATTAATTTGCAAGAAATAAACTATGCAAACCTAGCTAGGAACTACTAGAGGGGTCATATGAAAGATCTAACATCAATCCTCATCATAAGAGGTACATTGGATGCTCATTTTAACGGATATTCCTTGGAGTGGCTGGACTTGAATGTTGTACGTATGGCACTAAATGTTGACATTCACAAATGGGGAGCTTTTAATGCTCCCTTCCCTTGTCTTCCATGTTGCACTTAAAATATTGTTGGTGTGCTTCTCTCATACCTTGATTGTGCTACGTTCCTTCGAACATTTTTTACTATGCTTCATTCATGCATGCTTATCTTAGACTTAAGATTTCTTTTAAGCACTATTGATCATAGGCATTGTGACAAGTGTCACATGCGTTACAAGTGAGTGCTCCCTTATTTATGTAACTATCCAAAAACCTTTGTTCAAAACTCCTGGAGAAATTTTTTTGAGGTGTAGACCAATTGGTTCATCCAAACCCCATAATGGGGGCGGAGGTCCAAGGTTCAAATCTCGAGCCTCATCGAAGTGAATGCTTGTCCCTTTCCTGGTGCTTTCAGTAGTGTAAAATATTTAAAATTATTGTGGCATGGTGGTTATAGGGGTGGACTGCATGAAGATCTGTGTGGCAGCTTCTAGGGTGGACAACGCAGAATACTATGGCGACCATAAAATCTGGACAGCCTCCCCAGATTCGTGGTGGCAACCGATTCCACCATGTAAAAAAAAAACACTCCTAGAGAAATTAGAAAATGTATGGGCACTTGTGTGAAGCTTGTGGAGAATACCAAGTGTCACATATTTGCTTGTAACTCCTTCGTGGGAGTTTCTAGAACATTGAGAGGAATGATGACCATAATGCCAAGTGTTATTTTTGCATGGATTCCATTCTTGTAACACCTTTTAATATGGATATTATAACTCCATGACCCTTTTTATTTGCAATTTTGCTTGGGCAAAAAGCAATATTTTTCTCCATAGGTGGATGGGTGATGTGCTATGGAGCTTGGATGATGATTTGAGGCTTCCCTTGGTGAGTGGTCTTCTCCAAGTTAGAGACCACGAATGTAACACCTTCCCTCTTTATTTTATGCCTCTGAACATATTGATTTCCTTGTAGATATTTTGACATCTTTTTTTGAGATCGATATGCACTCACCTATCTACGTAAATGTGGCTCATGAATGATCTAAAATGAGCTTTGATTCTGCAGGTATGTACATCCAATATGAGCCCTTGAATGGCTCCTTCTAGCTTGGGAGGAAGAGTGTTGAAGCCCGACCTTTGATGGCTGTTATTTCCCTATAGAATACGTGCCCTAATGTGGCACTTCCAAATCTGCTCTTATGCTATCAAAAACCAGATTAGAGTAGTGCAAGATAATGTATTATAATTTTGTAAAATAAGGCTTTTTAATATACCTTCTTTTGCACTCTATTTCTAGATTTTAAATTATGGTTTTGTGGCAGATTTCTTGCAATACAAGGGTTTGAGGTTGTCTTTAAAGAGTAGACACACCTTTCCATTTTTGCTTGGACACTTTTGATAACAAGTCCAAGTTTCAATAACAATAGATAGAAGCTTTTTAATTGATGCAAATTTTTCATTTTTTGCATTCAACTTGTAATGCTTTTGATTTTGAGACTCACCAAGTCTCACTTTCATAAGCTTCTATTTCTGTTTTTGGTTAGTTAAGTTCTTCTCCAAATTCTGGAGGATTCTAACCCTTTTTGGTGGCTTCTATTGGCCACTTCAAGTTGCAGATTTTTGTGCTTCAATAGTGTCTTTAGACACTTGATACAAATCAGACTTTGTGCCTTTCAAGAAACACAAAACTAATTTTCTTTTTGAGAGTGGTATAATAGTACAAGTTCTTTACTTTTAATGCACTAATATTACACCTTATCACTCCAATAAACTCTCAAATTCATGCACTAATAATCTACTGCAACTAATCAAGAATAACCTAAAATGAATCTTTAGGAGTTATTCTGCAATTTCACTACAATCAATGTTTGTAGGACTTAGTCTTCTTTTTCAAAAATAGATAATAGGTAGTTGATAGAAGCTAATATGAAATCTAATAAACTCCTAATAAATGTGCAATTGAATCCTTAAAAAGAATCTATTTTCTTTTGCACTTCAGAAGACTGTAATCTAATTTCCTTTTTGCAACTTTAATCCAAATTCAGGTGCTCTAATAAATCTGATAAATAATTCAATTAATGAATATTTTTGCACCATAAGTTGCATACCTTTTTCTGTAGCTCTTCTCCCACCTTTGTAGAGGATGTAGACCTTGGTGTCTAAAAACACCAAGTTTCTACTTCAAGTAGGATGTCCTGAACAACTCCTTCTTCACCAAATGATGGTCTCGAACTTTCTTTCACGAGCCTAGGATTTGGTGGCTTGTTCTCCTCTTGTGTTCTCCTCCTTTTGCTATAGATTTGGAGAAGTCTGTGTCTCTAGAGTGGTGCCTTCTTGTTGTGAGAGGTAATATTCAAATATCCAAGATTTGGTGAGCTTCTTCTATCTTCAAGTCTTCTTGTCGAATTTTGACTTCAAGCAGGATCTTCTTCTAGGGTTTGGCTCTCCTTGCCAAATTCTCCTTCATAGATTTGGCACTCCTTGCCAAATTCTCCTCTTGGGCTTGTTGTCGGATGGTGACAATTGTCCCAAGTCCTTCACTATCAAGGACTTCACCTAGATAGTGGATTTCTCCAATGAGTTCTCAAAGAACTCTCTTGATCTTTAGCAAGGCTCTCCTAGCCTTTCTTGGATGCTCGATGAGACCTTCACAAGGTCTTTGATCTGGCAGCTTCTAATGGTCTTCCTTGAGACATTTTATTCAACCTTCTACTCCTGGAAGTGTTGGTGGTGAGATCTTCTCCTGGATCTTCTGATTCTGCTACTCTTGGCTTTGAGCAGGACTCTCCTAGTCCTTCTTCTTCTTCCAATACTAGAAGTTCTTCAATGAGATATTCTCCTGATATCTTCTCTTTTGCTTTAGGATTAAGATGATTCTAAAGAAGATACTCTTCCTAAATTTCTTGTAGGAAGTCTCCCAACTCACTGAATCTTCTATTCCTACAACAAAGATATTAGTACTAAAATCTTTAGTGTACTTCTAAATCAGATATTCTTCTTTAGGATCAAGGCTTTTATGGCCTATTTCAATGTCAAGGCTCCTGTGGCCTTTTTAGTACCAAGGCTCCTATGGCCTTTTTTAGTATCAAGGCTTCTATGGCCTTTTTAGTATCAAGGCTTCTATGGCCTTTTTAGTATCAAGGCTTCTATGGTATTTTCAATATCAAGACTTATGTGGCTTCTTCTTCAAGGCTTCTATGACCTTTTTGTATCAAGGCTCTTCTGGCCTGTTCTTCAACTATGGAATTCTACAATCCAGTAATGGAGATCTTCAGTCTCCTATCTTCACCATGATCCTTCACTAGAAGTCTTCTTCCATAGTATTCTTCTCTCACATGATGAACTAACCTCTGCACTATGAGGGCACATCGACCATCGGGCAACGAAGTTGGAGTCTCCTAGCTTTCTATCATAGGAGGAGTCCCAATCCTCTGAGAATTAATTTCTTGCAACAAAAGAAACTTTAGGCACCAGTTAGAAAATTCTAGATAACTTGGATGATCTTCACTAGATGATTTATCAATCTAGTGGATTGAAATGTTGAGTCCTAGTCTTCACAAGTTTTCATAACAACTCTATGGAAAAGACTCTAGATAAAAATTATCTCAGTATTTTCTGAAAATGAGATTCCTTTCAGTCCTATCTTTGTGACTCTCCCAAAATCTACCACCTAGATACTCCTGAGATCTTTTGCCAGTGGTTGGTCCAATGGCGCGTCAGTTTGAAAAAACTCTTAGGCTAACCAACAATGGTGGTTTTCCTATTGACCTGCATAGATTAGATCTACCATGGCTCTGATACCACTGTTAGATTTTGATGAATGATCCATGAGAGATAACAATCACAAGATGCAAAATAACATGAAAGAAAGTAAATCTGCTAGATGACTAAAGTATGCTGAAATATAAATCATATAAAATATTACAATGTAGCTATGGAGGAAGTGAGCACTCCATTAACAAAGCTATAGATCTACATCATATCCATCACCAATAAATGGTGTGGAACATAGAACTACACTATCCACTAACCTATGCTATCTGACTATGTCCCCCGACTATCTTATCAATCTATCTAAGAGGCCATCCTTATATAAGAAAAATAGGATGCTTGGCCAACACTCTATCTAGCTATGCATAGGACAACTTGCACATGTACAACTTGCACATTGACACTTGTCCACTTATTACATTGCATGAAGTAACTAGATAACTTGCACAGGAAGTAATCTAGATATGTATCTTGGAGGATACATTTACATAACCCAAATTATGGAATAGACACTATTTCCTAAACTAGCTTATTAAGATAACATATCGACATGCCTGGGACACTCACATGTTGCATAGAGTGACACAGCAAGAAGCTCGACAATTAAAGGGAACACATGCATGGAAACCTATAAAGTTTTGATTGAGGCCAACTCCTTGTTAGATTTTATCTACACATAGCTTTCAAACCTCATAGGCTCAAATTTATGTTTCTAATGGGAAGGTAAAGAGAAGGTAAGGATGGAAGATAAAATACAACATAAAATTAGAAATGTAAATTTTCAAGAATGTAAATTTGTAGGAAAATAAAAATTAAGCTATAGGGTTGATGCACCAAGATCAAATTTTCCCTCCCGAATGCATGAACAAATTAGAAATGAATACATTGATAATAGTCTAGTAGGTATAATTTGAACACACTTCATAACACATAACTTAGAAATTAGAACATATTAAAGAAGCAAGACAAATATAATTTAGTCATAGCTTTCATTAATGCATCAAATATTTACAAGGCATATGGCTTAAATATTCTTGATGATCCTTAGATAGTGTCTCAAGATTTGAGTCTGACTCATACAATCAATAAGAAGGTGAAAGTAAGATCTTACAAGGCCAAATATAATGCATGAGTAGACAACTCCCAATACCTTTACATTGAGATTTATAAGTCTATTTATAGGATGGAATTAAGGGACGTTTCCCTCTAAAACTCTATGTATAAGGTCTACAAGTTATTCATTTTTATATAGCTAAAATTATTTTGTACCTATAGTTGATAGCCTCAAGTTGTCTAGATCTAAGGCCATTAATTTTGGAGACTTTTGGACCCTTGGATGACAAGTTATTATTGTCATCTCATATCATTGCAATTTTGGGGTGGTTACACCATTAAATTTTTACCAGGTTATTCTTTAGGATCTCTCACTCATTGACGTAGCTAGTATGACCTCCTTGACTAGCCTATGTGTTGAGTGATAATTTTATCCAATTACAAAATCACCATCACAGTTAAAGTATTGTTAGAAAACCCTCTCTTGCAAAGAAATTCAGAATTTCTCCAAGGTTATTATTTGCTTAATATGTGCTTGAATGCTTTTGAAAATATGAAAATGTGTTGAAATACCTTAGAGGTGCAAGTAAATATTAACAAGGTGTATGTGGTTTAGTATTTATTTGATTTACAATAATTTTGTTGCTCATGTGATTATTGAAAATGTGTATTTATTGATCCACTATCTACTTTGAAATAATGATTCTTGAATGGTGATTTAATCCATTTTATCTCAAATTGTTAAGTAGATTTTATCTTATTTTGTTAAGATTTTCTTGAGCATAAAAGAACAAGACTAAAATCTAACTTTGAAATGTGAAAACCCAAAATGGTGATTTAATTCATTTTATCTTCTTTGTTAAATAAATTTTATCTTGCTTTGTTAAATAAATTTTATCTTATTTTGTTAAGATTTATTTGAGAATGAAATAAAATAACTAAATCTAACTTTGAAATGTGAATCCTAAAATGGTGATTTAATCCATTTTTTTTTTATTGGTTGAAAGGGTTTTGAAAGGTCGTTGAACCTTGTACAAGTATTTTTTACATGTTTTCCAAACCGATCGAAGATGCCCAAGAGCTAAAGATCAAAGAAAAGCAAAACACCACAAGAAGAAAGGTGTCACGATATCACGACATGTTGCATTTTCGTAGTCCAAATCATAGGGAAAAAGCAAGGAGGAAAAGGTGTCGCGATATCGTGACATGTTGCATCGTTGCGGCCAAAGGGGAAAAGATGTCGTGATATTGTGACAAGATGCAGCATCACGGCCGAAGGAGAGAAAGTGTCGCGATATCATGACATGTTGCAATGTCACTGCCAGAAGAGAAGAAGTGTCATGAAATCATGACAAGTTGCGTCATCACGGCAAGAGGAGGAAAGGTATCACAAAATCATGACATGTTGCATAGTCGAGGCCAAAGAAGAAAATATGTCATGATATTGCGACATGTTGCATTGTCGCGGCCACATGAGAAGAGGTGCCACGATATTGTGACATGTTGCACCATCATAGTCACAAGATAAAATGTGTCACGATATCGCGACATGTTGCATTGTCACGGCCAAAGGAGGAGAAGTGTCGTGATATCATGACATGTTGTGATGTCACAGTCAGAAGATAAAAAGTGTCGCAATATCATGACATGTTGTATCATCATGGCCTAAGGAGAAAAAATGTCATGATATCGTGACATGTTGCATCGTCGCGGCTAGAGGAAAAAAAGTGTCACGATATCGCGACATGTTGCAGCATCGTGGCCAAGGGAGAAAAAGTGTTGTAAAATCGTGACATGTTGCATCGTCTCGACAAAAAGATAAAAAATATCACGATATCACGACATGTTGCATTGTCGCGGCCAAAGAAGGAAAAGGTGTCACGATATCGCGACATGTTGCATCATCGCGGTCAAAGAGAAAAAGTGTCATGATATCACGACATGTTGCATCATCATGGCCGAAAGAGAAAAAGTGTTGCAAAATCGTGACATGTTGCATCATCGCGGCCAAAGAGAAAAGGTGTTGCGATATCGCGACATGTTGCAACATCGTGGCCAAAAGAGAAAAAGTGTCACGATATCGCGACATGATGTAACACCACGACCAAAGGAGAAAAAAGTGTCGCGATATCACATGTTGCAACGTCACGGCCAAAGAAGGAAAAGGTGTCGCGATATCGCGACATGTTGCATCATCGCGACCAAAGAGAAAAAGTGTCACGATATCGCGACATGTTGCATCATCACGGCCAAAGAGAAAAAGTGTCACGATATCATGACAAGTTGCATCATCGCTGCCAAAGAGAAAAGGTGTTGCGATATCGCGACATGTTGCAACGTCGTGGCCAAAAGAGAAAAAGTGTCACGATATCGCGACATGATGTAACATCGCGACCAAAGGAGAAAAAAGTGTTGCGATATCGCGACATGTTGCAACGTCGCGGCCAAAGGAGAAAGAAATGTCGTGATATCATGATATGTTGCATTTTCATGACCAAAGGTGAAAAGTGTCACGATAACGCGACATGTTGCATTTTCACTATCGAAGGAGAAGAAGGAAAAAGTGTCGCGATATCACGACAAGTTTCATCAAGATATCAAACCAATCCCCTGACAACATCTCACATTGTGCAAATATTTAAACTTGTAGGATCGTTCCTTAGGCCAATGGGGAAGGAGTCTCTCCACACTTGAATGTCAGATTCGCCGACTCCCTTGTGATTTAATCCATTTTATCTTGCTTTTTTTAAATAGATTTTATCTTGCTTTATTAAAAAAAATTATCTTACTTAACAAATTCTAAAATGATAGAATTTGTGGAGTGCAAGAATTTTTTTTTGGGTTTTAGATCCTTATAAAATGCTTTAATTAAATGTATCCAAATAATTTAACATGTTAACCTTAAGAAACAAAATTATTTGGATGCTCTAATTACTTCAAAACCCCCATTGTTGATTTTAGTGCAAATGATATAACCTTTTTAGGGCTTTGAGTGCTTGATGGAACTTAAAGAAAATAAAATGGAAAATAAATAAAAACAAAAGCTAGAGTTAGAGGAAAAATGACAAAAATCTGAAATAATATGGACAAAGTGTAGAAAAGCGATCAAAGTGAGCTACTGTAAATTAATCCCTCCTATTCTGTAGAAAATGGAAGATCATGAACACTAAAACAAAACCAGGTTAGACTTGCATCCACACAATCTAAATATGGTTAAGTAAAATAGTTTGAGGAATAAAAGTGTGCATTAAAAATATCATATGATGCTACCATATCCATGCATAAAACATCATCGAATGAACTCAATACATGTAGGAGAAAAATATGCAATAAAAACTTATATTCAAAACCTTCTTTGGCTACATACAAGGTGAGAAAAATCTATTTGGCAGTAGCTTCAAAGCCTTCCAGTCCTCTTCACGCCCTCCTATTACAAAAAAATTCCAGCCCTTTCTTTGTGTGTTTAAATGAATATTTAAAACTTTCCCACAATATGAAGAACACAAGCTTATACTGAGAGGGGGTGAACAATATAAGACCACTTTTTACTTTTCTTTCCCAATCAATATTATGCAATGTAAAGATAGCAATATCAATAGCAGTAATCAAAGCAATGCACAAATCACCACACACAATAGAGACACCAAATTTACGTGGTTCACCCAATGTGGGCTACTCCACGGAGAAAATATTTTACTAAAACTTTCTCAATCAATCTCTTGGGAATCCTTTCCCTATTACAATGTTTATGGACCTCTATCCAAAGGAGACACCAATCCCCTAATCAAGTTCATGGATCTCTATCCACAGGAGACACCAATATCCTAACTCTGCTTTGGTTGGTGATCCTCTAGAAGACCTCTGCCTCCACTACCCTTAGCAAATGGAACTCTATCCATAGAAGACACCTGTCCTCCCTGCTCTGGCTGGAGATCTCTATCCTCAACTCTATCACCTCCAAAGCTCTATCTCAAATCTATACTAAACATAGTCCTTCGGTCTAGCACAAATCTATCCTCAATATCTGTCTCTGGTCTGGCACAAACCTATCCTCAAATCTGCACCAAAATCTATCCTCGAATCTGTACTAAACATAGTCCTTCGGTCTAGCACAAATCTATCCTCAATATCTATCCTCAAGCCTTAACTCAAAGCTTGACTCAATCTCAAATCAACTCTGTTGGATCTACCCCAAACCTTAACTCAAGGTTTGAACAAATCAATCAATCAACTCTACTCTCAAGTCTTCTCAAAGACTTATCTCAAATCTACTTTGTAAGCTTCCACAAAATCTCACACCAATCTATCCTCAAGTCCTCTCTAGAACTTGTCCAATCTGCTCAATAAGTTCTCACAAGAACTTATCCAAATCTGCTCTCAATATGTATTGTAAGCTTCCACAAAAGCTTACCCAAATCTATCCACAAGTCTTCTCAAAGACTTACCTCAAATCTGCTCAACAAGTCCACACTAGAACTTGTCCAATCTCATAGAAACATAAAGAGAATTGTTAGAGACTCAATATGCTCTATACTCATCACAATGCTTAATCACTCTTTTAGAAACATACAGAGAATTGTTAGAGACTCAATATGCTTCACATTCACCTCAATACTCAATCACTTTCAATCACTCTTTTAGAAACATACAGAGAATTGTTAGAGACTCAATATGCTTCAAATTCAACTCAATACTCAATCACTTTCTCAAATCAATTCAGAATATAGAATAGTTTGTTTTATGGAACTTGAACAATCACTTCACACATCCACTTGACTAGGCTCAACCAACTCTACTCAACCAATCACTCAATGAAACAATCCTTGCTTACAAACCCTAGTCCAAGCATATGATCCTTCACTCAAAATGTTTCCAACAATGCTTATCAACCAATCTCACATAACAATGATACTCATGTTCTTTTCAAACCCTAGTTCAAGTTCTTCACTCAACAACTCACTTCAACAACAATGCTTATAAGATAATCTTCACATAACAATGATACTCATGTTCTTTTCAAACCCTAGTTCAAGTTCTTCACTCAACCAATGGCTTCAACAACAATGCTTATAAAACAAGGTTTTAACAACAACTCTTTATTCCAGAAAACCTTGAAGCATTAACTCAACACACTCAATAAGGAAACCCTAATCAAGTCCTTTTCACTCCAAACTTATTTTCCAGAAAACCAACCAATCAACTCAACTATGGAAGAATGTGCTCATACCTTTTTCTTGTTGATGAAGGAACCTCAAACATCTGCCACAACCACAAACACTTCTTTGCCAAGCTCAAAGGAAGGTTAGAAGATGATAAACTCTCTCTCAAGATTACAATGCAAATATCAAAACATACATACACCTTATTACTCCATCTTGAAGAAGGCATCCATCAACATATACAAAAATCAATTGACCATTTACACCTTATGATCTCCCAATTAAAAATAATATTTACCACTAAAAATAATGTCAACAATGTCACCTTCAAATAAGAAGTCCTCTCAAATTTAATCACTCTTCAATTCACCTTTTGATAAATAAAAATGTCACAATAACTTTATTTAAAATAAATTTTAACACCTTATACCTTCATTTAGTCAAAAATTAATAATTAAAATAAGCACCTTTTCATAACCCCTTATAGCTCCCTAAACCTTATGTTTACACCTTAGGCAATTAAAATTAATGCAAAATTTATTACCTTCGCCTAGGTGAGACTCGAACCCTCGATGCCGCCTCCTCGTGCATCCTAGCCGTGGCCTCGGCTACCATGAGCGCTAGGTGCTCATTTGAAAACCAAAGAGCACCACATGCTCTATATCCTCTTCTTGGCACCCAATCAAAAATAAAACATGCGTCCTTCCTCGATGCTTCAACCTTAACACTACCAAAATGCTCTTTTCATGAATCGAACGTGGACCACTCTGCACCCAAGCACCTTAACTCATGACCACTTGCCACTAGGCCACGCTGCCTAGTTGGTTATTGAATTTTGGCCCTCGACAACTTTATCCCTTTTTCACTGGCGCTTAAGACAAGAAACTTGTCTTCTTCTTCGCATGAATTCTCACAACACAACACTTGCCTCTTTTATTTGTTCGAATGAAGGATGATTTAAATGCCACTAAGGCATATAGTTTATATACCAATTACCTCCTTTAAACTTGAACGTCGGCCTTCAAAATTTGAATAATTAATTTATAAATTATTTAAATTCTTTAGAATTTAAATATTATAAATTAACTTTTAAATCCTTTTGGCTTTATTAAAGCCTTCTTTGATTTTACCACTTTGTATAAATAATATTTATTTATAAAATTTAAATTCAATTTGAATTTAAATATTTTATAAAATAAATATTAAAACTTCCTTGGGCTTTTATGAAAAACCTTTTATTTTTGCTCATCCATGGTTTTAATAAAAACCCTCCTACTTATGCTTCCACATAATATTAAAAATATTATGAAGCTCTTTTGCCATTAACCTTTGCATTGTTCCTTTTGACCTTTTTACATCAATGGTAGCTTATTCCTTGACATCAATGACAACTTCGTTCCTTGACATCAATGACAACTTTGACTCAAAATGTCCAACAATCTCCCCCTTTGTCATTGATGGCAACCCAAATTCTGTTTACCAAAAACTTAACCTTTTCTTTGTTCTGCTCCCCCTGGCTCAATGCTCTTTTCAAATCTCTCCTCTTTACTCAAATACCAAATCTCTCCCCCTTTGACATCAATGGCAAAGGGTCACCTTTGGGGCTCGGGGCTAAGAATGATTCTCTTAGCTTAGCCCCTCCCCCACCTCTTCTTGAGGTGGTTAATTCTGGGGTGGGAGTATTTCTACTCCCAACAAGCACTGGTCTTTACCTTTATCCTCTTTTCTTCTTATCTGATCCTTCTGATTCCTCTGACTGTTCCTTTCCATGTCCATGTTCCTGTTCATGTCCATATTCTTGTTCCTGTTCCTATTCCTGTTCTTGTTCATGTTCATATCCATGTTCTTTTCCTGTTCATATCCATATCCCTTTTCCTGTTCCTGTTCCTGTTCATACTTGATTCTGGAATGTCTGCTCTACACCACTTTGTTGTGTGACCATCATTATTGCACTTATAACACTTAATGTTATTATTCCTTGGAGGTGCAAATATCTTAGGATTTCTCCTAGTGAAGCCATATCCTTTTCTATCATGAACCCTGCAATTCATTGCCTTGTGACCAAACTGATTACATGAGTAGCAATACCCATGGAAAAGTTATTTGTTCCCATATTCCTATCTTTCATGTGTCCTGCACTGTGAAGCCATGTGTCCAAACCTGTGATATGAGAAACATCTTCCATTGAAGTTCCCTTGTCTTGACCTCATTGGTCTCTTAGTCTCTCTTGACCTATTCTGATTGTTGTTCCATCTATTTCTTCTTTGTGCATTATTCCTGTCCTTGTTGAACTTTCTGTTGTCCAACTCATCCTCAGATGTCTCACTTTCTCTTACATTCTTCTAAAGTTTCTTCTTCTGAAAGTTTCTTCCCCTTCAGAGCTTGAGGTTGACTTCTCTTCCCATTTCTTTTGTTCTTGTTCAAATCCAAGACCTATCTTGCTTGATGTAGGCTTTTGTATCTTGATGAACTTATCTAAGTTCTTTGAGCTATTTTTGAACCCTTGTAGCTTGAATTTGGAGTTTTTGACTTCCATATTTAATGAAGCTACCTCTTGTTCTAGCCTTTCACATTCTAAGACCTTTGCTTCTAACTTATCCTTGAACTTCTTTGTCTTAGCCTTTGATTTGTCTAGATCCTCTATAAGCATTTTTCTCTCTTCATCACATTCTTGAAACTGAAACTCAAGTTTAGAGTTTTGCTTTCTTACCTTCTTTACTATTTCAAGAGCATAAATAAGTTCTCCCTTGAGATCATATCCTTCTTTATCTGATTCTTCCTCTATTTGTTTGCCTTTGTCCACATCTTCATTTTATTTTGACTTGTCTTCTATAGGATCACTTTCTTCTTTCTCTAGAGCCATTAGAATATTCTCTTCTGGTCCTTCAAGTGTATCTTCATATTCATCATCACTAAAACTGAAACCATTTCTTGTACAACTATCTTCAAGATGTCCAAAGTTACCACATCTAAAACACTTGAGAATTATTGGTGACCTTTTCTTGACTTCTTTTTCTTCAATCATAAATAGGACTTCATCTTTATCATTATCTAAAAAATTGTTATCACTATCACTTGAGTACTTACTTGCCTTGTCTGCATAGTAGCTCCTCTTTTGCCTTTGAAAGAACTTCTTTCCTTGTCTACTTTGTCCATCCTTGCTTTTCTTTTGATGCTTGTATCTTTCTGATTCCCTATTTCTGTGATCCTATTTTTCTTCATCATTGTTATTCTTAGCTTCTTGACAATCAGTTGCATAATGACCATACTTTCCATAATTGAAACATCTAACAGATTTTGCATCTCTAGATCTTCTTGAATCCTTATTCCTTTTGCCATAATTAGCTTCTTCATCACTGGATGACTCATTGCTTGATTCTGACTTCTTACCCTTTGTCTTCTTGATTGCTTTGAAGGTTGCTTCCTTCTAGGGATTAGGTTCTTTTGTTCTCAACTCAAAAGTTGTAAGAATACCAAGCAACATATCTCTTGTCAAAGAATCACCATCCTTTGATTCTTCTATAGCAGAAATATTTTCACTAAATATTTTGGGAAGAGATCTTAAGACCTTATCACAAACATCTGATTCTTCAACCTTAAGTCCAAGTCCTTGCATAGCATTAACAACCTCATCGATTCGAAGTAGATAAGTACTAATGTTTTCCTCATCCTTCATTCTTAACTCTTCAAATTGTCCTTTGAGGTTTCGTATCTTTGCTTTCTTGACACCTTTATCTCCTTCATATATATTTTGCAACTTATCCCACATTCCTTTTGCATCTTGATAATGCATAACTTTTATGGACTCTGTTCTATGCAAACCTCTCAAAATTGCATTCATTGCTTTTGAATTGTAATGTTGTAGAAGCTTACCTTCCTTATCTGTAGGTGGATCAACTGAGGGATCGTATCCATTTTCAACTACTTCCCAAATCTCATTGCCAAGTGCCATCAGGTAAATCTTCATTCTCATACTCCAATATATATAATCACTTCCATAAAATACTAGTGCTGAATTATCTGATGATCCATTCTTAGAATCCATTGTGTTCTTGTAAGCTTTTCCTTCAAGTTGTTAAACTCTTTCGAAGGAACCCGCTCTGATACCAATTGAAGAACACAAGCTTATACTGAGAGGGGGTGAATAGTATAAGACCACTTTTTACTTTTCTTTCCCAATCAATATTATGTAATGTAAAGATAGCAATATCAATAGTAGTAATCAAAGCAATGCACAAATCACCACACACAATAGAGACACCAAATTTATGTGGTTCACCCAATGTGGGCTACTCCACGAAGAAAATATTTTACTAAAACTTTCTCAATCAATATCTTGGGAATCCTTTCCCTATTACAATGTTTATGGACCTCTATCCAAAGGAGACACCAATCCCCTAATCAAGTTCATGGATCTCTATCCATAGGAGACACCAATATCCTAACTCTGCTCTGGTTGGTGATCCTCTAGAAGACCTCTACCTCCACTACCCTTAGCAAATGGAACTCTATCCATAGAAGACACCTGTCCTCCCTACTCTAGCTGGAGATCTCTATCCTCAACTCTATCACCTCCAAAGATCTATCTCAAATCTATACTAAACATAGTCCTTCGATCTAGCACAAATCTATCCTCAATATCTATCTCTAGTCTGGCACAAACCTATCCTCAAATCTGCACCAAAATCTATCCTCGAATCTGTACTAAACATAGTCCTTCGGTCTAGCACAAATATATCCTCAATATCTATCCTCAAGCCTTAACTCAAAGCTTGACTCAATCTCAAATCAACTCTTTGGATCTACCCCAAACCTTAACTCAAGGTTTGAACAAATCAATCAATCAACTCTGCTCTCAAGTCTTCTCAAAGACTTATCTCAAATCTACTTTGTAAGCTTCCACAAAATCTCACACCAATCTATCCTCAAGTCCTCTCTAGAACTTGTCCAATCTGCTCAATAAGTTCTCACAAGAACTTATCCAAATCTGCTCTCAATCTGTATTGTAAGCTTCCACAAAAGCTTACCCAAATCTATCCACAAGTCTTCTCAAAGACTTACCTCAAATCTGCTCAACAAGTCCACACTAGAACTTGTCCAATCTCATAGAAACATAAAGAGAATTGTTAGAGACTCAATATGCTCTATACTCATCACAATGCTTAATCACTCTTTTAGAAACATACAAAGAATTGTTAGAGACTCAATATGCTTCACATTCACCTCAATACTCAATCACTTTCAATCACTCTTTTAGAAACATACATAGAATTGTTAGAGACTCAATATGCTTCAAATTCAACTCAATACTCAATCACTTTCTCAAATCAATTCAGAATATAGAATAGTTTGTTTTATGGAACTTGAACAATCACTTCACACATCCACTTGACTAGGCTTCAACCAACTCTACTCAACCAATCACTCAATGAAACAATCCTTGCTTACAAACCCTAGTCCAAGCATATGATCCTTCACTCAAAATATTTCCAACAATGCTTATCAACCAATCTCACATAACAATGATACTCATGTTCTTTTCAAACCCTAGTTCAAGTTCTTCAAACAATTATTTATAATAACTTCACATAACAATGATACTCATGTTCTTTTCAAACCCTAGTTCAAGTTCTTCACTCAACCAATGGCTTCAACAACAATGCTTATAAAACAAGGTTTTAACAACAACTCTTTATTCCAGAAAACCTTGAAGCATTAACTCAACACACTCAATAAGGAAACCCTAATCAAGTCCTTTTCACTCCAAACTTATTTTCCAGAAAACCAACCAATCAACTCAACTATGGAAGAATGTGCTCATACCTTTTTCTTGTTGATGAAGGAACCTCAAACATCTGCCACAACCACAAACACTTCTTTGCCAAGCTCAAAGGAAGGTTAGAAGATGATAAAACTCTCTCTCAAGATTACAATGCAAATATCAAAACATACATACACCTTATTACTCCATCTTGAAGAAAGCATCCATCAACATATACAAAAATCAATTGACCATTTACACCTTATGATCTCCCAATTAAAAATAATATTTACCACTAAAAATAATGTCAACAATGTCACCTTCAAATAAGAAGTCCTCTCAAATTTAATCACTCTTCAATTCACCTTTTGATAAATAAAAAATGTCACAATAACTTTATTTAAAATAAATTTTAACACCTTATACCTTCATTTAGTCAAAAATTAATAATTAAAATAAGCACCTTTTCATAACCCCTTATAGCTCCCTAAACCTTATGTTTACACCTTAGGCAATTAAAATTAATGCAAAATTTATTACCTTCGCCTAGGTGAGACTCGAACCCTCGATGCTGCCTCCTCGTGCATCCTAGCCATGGCCTCGGCTACCGTGAGTGCTAGGTGCTCATTTGAAAACCAAAGAGCACCACGTGCTCTATATCCTCTTCGTTGGTACCCAATCAAAAATAAAAACATGCATCCTTCCTCGATGCTTCAACCTTAACACTACCAAAATGCTCTTGTCATGAATCGAACGCGGACCACTCTACACCCAAGCACCTTAACTCATGACCACTTGCCACTAGGCCATGCTGCCTAGTTGGTTATTGAATTTTGGCCCTCGACAACTTTATCCCTTTTTCACTGGTGCTTAAGACAAGAAACTTGTCTTCTTCTTCACATGAATTCTCACAACACAACACTTGCCTCTTTTATTTGTTCGAATGAAGGATGATTTAAATGCCACTAAGGCATATAGTTTATATACCAATTACCTCCTTTAAACTTGAACGTCGGTGCCTTCGAAATTTGAATAATTAATTTATAAATTATTTAAATTCTTTAGAATTTAAATATTATAAATTAACTTTTAAATCCTTTTGGCTTTATTAAAGCCTTCTTTGATTTTACCACTTTGTATAAATAATATTTATTTATAAAATTTAAATTCAATTTGAATTTAAATATTTTATAAAATAAATATTAAAACTTCCTTGGGCTTTTATGAAAAACCTTTTATTTTTTCTCATCCATGGTTTTAATAAAAACCCTCCTACTTATGCTTCCACATAATATTAAAAATATTATGAAGCTCTTTTGCCATTAACCTTTGCATTGTTCCTTTTGACCTTTTTACATCAACGGTAGCTTATTCCTTGACATCAATGACAACTTTGACTCAAAATGTCCAACAATCTCCCCCTTTGTCATTGATGGCAACCCAAATTCTGTTTACCAAAAACTTAACCTTTTCTTTGTTCTACTCCCCCTGGACATTGCTCCCCCTGGCTCAATGCTCTTTTCAAATCTCTCCTCTTTACTCAAATACCAAATCTCTCCCCCTTACTCAAATCTCTCCCCCTTTGACATCAATGGCAAAGGGTCACCTTTGGGGCTCGAGGCTGCTGGTAACCCAATATATTGTTAGTTCTAGCATACACATAAATGCACTTCAAGAGTTGTCACCACTACAGTTGGTGTCTTAAGTGCTTAGGACTGGCCAAGCCCCATAGCTCGCCTTAATGATCATGACTTCTCCCACAAGTCCTCATGGAATCTAGCGAAATGTTATTCGTTCAGGGCCCATATCACCTGAACGAGGTACGCTATTCTCCCTTGACCAAAGTTGTAAGAACTCTCAGTTCTTTTTTTAGTAAACTGCTCAAACTTTGGAACCAGTGTTTGTATGTCGGTGCTAGTCATTGACCTCCACTAAGGTTTAACTAGAGCCCGCCATCACAAGGCCTCAGGGCTAGATAACCGTATTCACTTCCAAACTGACGATAATGCTGCCCATAACCATCTGCCACTGGAATGTCATGAGGTGCTTAGTGGCACCATTAACTGAGGCAGTGGATCGAAAATGCCAGGTAAGTGGAATGATGTTGTGCCCCTAGCACCTTGGTCCGTGGGTACATGGATTCCCACAATAGGATTGCATTGCATTTTGCCTATCATAGATTGAACGAGTGTTGCATGTTGATATTGCTTTTGTCGGTTTGTTGTTCTTTGTATGCAAATTTTTTAAATAATAATATATGTATATTAAAAAGTACATATAATATTAATATATATAATTATTTTTGGAAAGTGAAATAAAAATAATTTAAAATAATAATATAACAAAATAAGAATTAACTTCAAAATTATTCATAAGTGTAACATTAAAAAGAAAATATGTAATCACATTAATATATAAACTACAATGTTTATAAGGCAATGAAAATTATTATTAATAATAATTATTAGTAAATTAAAACTAAATGTTGGTTGCAACAAGACCAATGAATCCTAAGATAAGACTAAGGAATTTCATACTCTAGCTAAGTGTAATTAATCCTAAGTCAAGTCTAAGGAACTTTGTACTCTAGCTAAAATGCAACTAAAAACTTATGGAAATTATAATCCAAAAACTATAAAGAAGCTTTAATAAATTAAAGTACTTCTAGGAGCAATACATGGAGAATGTTTGGATGTTCTAACTAGCCATCCGGGTGAAGTGTCCACTTTACATCAACTACAATCTCATTTTTAAGGAGAACGTCTTGAAATGAAGGGGGAGAAAAATTTTGGAGGAGGTCTTTCGCTTGGGAGTGCGCAAGTTAGATTCTCTTAGCTTAGGCACTCCCCACCTCTTATTGAGGTGGTTAATTATGGGGTGGAAGTATTTCTACTCCCAGAAAGCACTGGTCTTTACCTTTATCCTCTTTTATTATTATCTGATCCTTCTGATTCCTCTGATTATTCCTTTCCATGTCCATGTTCCTATTCATATCCATTGTTGCGGGCCAAACAAGGTTAAATTTTTCCTACTTTTGTCACATTCTCGTGCATTTAATTATCAAACCAGGGAGCTTTGTAAACTTGCGAAGGGTCTGAATAATATTGCTTACAATACAACTTGAGATGAATCTGCTAATCCTACTATTGGGGGGTGTTTTCAAAATGGTTGTCAATCATTCATGCACTCCTCAATAATTTACGTAAGAAGAAAATAATTAAATCTACAAAAATGAAATATTCACACATTCCTGAAATGTGATAAATGACCTTACAAAAGCAATAAAATAATCTAGGAAATAGAAGAAAAGTGGGGAAGAAATACTGGCTTGGAGTGGGCCCAAGCTCCAACAACTTCCTCCCAGCTGAACACGTGCTTAGAACTCTTAGAACTGTAATATATTTATCAAAGTGTTACAATATATATCTGTCTTTGTATCTCTATATGAATCTATATCAATCTATATATCTCTCAGAGTGGTTTGTGCATTTTTATATAACACACCCGTAGAAATTCTGTTACAAAGAGGTTACAACAGTCAATTCATCCCAGACTAAATTACGATAGTCTGGTGAATGCAATCGTCATCTACTTAAAACTAGTATTTGGTTCTAATGATGACGTGTTCGTTGATTGGTTCATGCTTCACCTAGCATTGGTAAGACACTTTCATACATTGGTGTTGTCTCCAATTTAACTCTACATGATGTAGAGTTAGAACTGCACCATTCGCTACTGTCCATGTCGTGCAAATCTGGTCAATGGGTGAAGAATGGAGGTGCCTTCCTTATGATGAAGGTGCCTAAGTATATCAGGTGCCTTCCCTATATGGAAGGTATCTTACTGCCATGGCCCCTTCCTAGAAGAGGAAGGTGCTTACCTTTCTATTGGTGCCTTCCTGTGGGAGGAAGGTGCTTACCTTCTAATGGTGCCTTCCTTATGGGAGGAAGGCGCTCACCTTTTGTGAGGAAGGCGCGTCTTCTAATGGTGTCTTCCTTATGGGAGGAAGGCGCTTTGCCTATCATGGTGCCTTCCTGTCGGTGCCTTCCTTATGAGAGGAAGGCACTTCCTTCCCTTTGGCACCTTCCTAGAGGAGGAAGACACTTTTCTTTCCTTGGCACCTTCCTGGAAGAGGAAGGCGCCTACTTACTTTTGGCACCTTCCTGGAAGACGAAGTTGCCTACATTATCTTAGCGTCTTCCTGGAAGAGTAAGGTGCCTACTTTCTCTTGGCACCTTCCTGGAAGAGGAAGGTGCCTATGTTCTCTACATTGATCCCCAAAGAAACAAAGTGCCAGGTCCATCAAAAAGACCTCGACTGATCCAAATCTAACTAAACCAACTGCAATTCCACAAAACACACTGAAAACACACAAATTAGATAACACACATAATTTCATCAAATATCTATATAATCATTTATAAAAGTATGCAATCCTTATTATACAGCCGCATAATGATCAAGAAAATGTGTATAAAATATGAGCATTTATGGTGCTCATCATCCATATTCTTATTCTTGTTCATGTTCTTGTTCTTGTTCATGTTCATATCCATGTTCCTGTTCCTATTATTGTTCATATCCACATCTCTTTTCCTGTTCCTATTCATATTTTGGAATGTCTTCTCTACACAACTTTTTTGTGTGACCATCATTATTGCACTTATAACACTTAATGTTATTATTAATTGGAGGTGTAAATGTCTTAGGATTTCATCTAGTGAAGCCATATCCTTTTATGTCATGAACCCTGTGATTCATTGTCAAAATGATTACATGAGTAGCAATACCCATGGAAAAGTTGTATGTTACCATATTCTTGTCTTTCAAGTATCCTACACTATGAAGCCATGTGTCCAAACCTGTGACATGAGAAACATATTCCATTGAAGTTCATTTTTCTTGACCTCATTGGTCTCTTAGTCTCTCTTGACCTATTCTGATTGCTATTCCATCTATTTCTTCTTTTTGCATTATTCCTGTGATTTTTGAACTTTCTGTTGTCCAACTCATCCTCAGATGTCTCACTTTCTCTTACACTATCTTCTTATGAAGTTTCTTCTTCTAAATTTTCTTCCCCTTTAGAGCTTTAGGTTGACTTCTCTTCCCATTTCTTTTGTTCTTGTTCAAATCCAAGACCTATCTTGCTTGATGTAGGATTTTGTATCTTGATGAACTTATCTAAGTTCTTTGAGCTGTTTTTGAATCCTTGTAGCTTGACTCTGGAGTTTTTGACTTCCATATTTAATGAAGCTACCTCTTATTCTAGCCTTTCACATTCTAATACCTTTGCTTCTAACTTATCCTTGAACTTCTTTGTCTTAGCCTTTTATTTGTCTAAATCCTCTATAAGAATTTTTCTTTCTTCATCACATTATTGAACCTTAAACTCAATTTTAGAGTTTTGCTTTCTTACCTTCTTTACTTTGTCAAGAGCATAAATAAGTTCTCCCTTGATATCATATCATTCTTTAACTTATTCTTCCTCTATTTTTTTGACTTTGTCCACATATTCATTTTCTTTTGAGTTGTCTTCATCACTTTCTTCTTTCTCCAGATCCATTAGAATATTCTCTTCTGGTCCTTCAAGTGTATCTTCATATTCATCATCATTAAAACTGAAACCATTTCTTGTACAACTATCTTCAAGATGTCCAAAGTTACCACATCTAAAACACTTCATAATTATTGGTGACCTTTTCTTGACTTATTTTTCTTCAATCATAACTAGGACTTCATATTTATCATTATCTGAGGAACTGTTATCACTCTAACTTGAGTACTTACTTGCCTTGTCTGTATAGTAGCTCCTCTTACCTTGGCTTTATTTTGATATATATATATATATATGTATATATATATGTATATATATATGTATATATATATATATATGTATATATATATATATATATATATGTATGTATGTATATGTATGTATGTATATACATTTATACATACATACATATACATACATACATACATATATACATACATACATATATGTATGTATGTATATATATAATTATACATACATACATATACATACATACATATATATATATATATATATGTATGTATGTATATGTATGTATGTATATATATGTATATGTATATGTATATGTATATGTATATGTATATGTATATGTATATGTATATATATGTATGTATATGTATATGTATGTATATACATACTCTATATATATGTGTTTTTATAAATGCATGGATAATGAATAGATTGGATTTAGGAGAATGATAGGAGAATGCACAATATGGTAAAGCAAGAGTGACACTAATCTTGATATTCGAAATGGGATGACTACAGTGGTAAAAAAATGAGGTCAATTACATGAGAACAATGAGATCAAGCACAAAAATATCCATTGCTAAGACCATGGCAAACAATAACAATTATCCATACAAACCATAACTTCCAAAAAAAATAATTTAAGGTGGGTCCCAAAAATTGGGGTGTGCTATGTTATGCCACAAGAAAGGTGACTATGTTGGGAAATAATCCCAAGAATTTTGGATAAATAACCCAACCATAAAATCAAGAAAACCAAAGATCAGATAAATAAACATCATTTAGCAATATCCAAAGAAAGTGGGGTAAAAAACTTCAAGTGAAAACAAATGAATAATTTGCTTCTGCTCAGTGTGTGAATTGTGATTCATTTTGCATTCTTGAAACAATCTAGATTCCATAATTTATTTTGCATTTAGGCTATGAAATGTCACTCATAAAGATGTTCCTCTACATTGCTCCACTTCTAGCCAAAAATCTATAGCCCTAGTGGAGATGACCTTGATCTCTTCTAGACATTTCTCTACTGCTAGCCAAGAATCTATAGCCCCGATAAAGATTATCTGAATCACCTAGGCATGATATTCTCTACATTCCTTCCTCCTTATCCTCTGGTCCTATCTTCTGTTGAAGGTCCTTGTCCTAATCTGTATCACTCAGGATGATGACAGGGGGTATTGTGGGACTTCTCTCCCTTTCACTCCCAAAAATAGAGGAATTCTCCCCTACCTTCGGGCTGCTCTGTCGGGCATCCAATCGAATTTCCCTCAAAGAGAATACTCGTTCGATAGATGTGGGAGAATTCATCGAGACTTCTTTCGCCCAATCAGTTTGAGTGTACGCATCCCTTATTTTCGTTCCCCTATCCTGAAGCAGTTGGTTCTCCTCCTACAACTACCGGACCAGCTGCTCGAGCTGGGTGATCCGTCTGTCTCGTTCCTTCAACTCCCCTGCATGCTTGTTCTAGCAGTCCTCTAGAATTTGCTAGGTCATCCAACAATTAGTTTGCCATTCGAGCACCTCCTCCAAGGCCGCATCGACCTGGTCATTGTTCCTGAAAGTCCCTACATCTTGTGGGCTCCAGTTCATCAATTCTCGGAGGGTTTGGGCTACAACGTCTACTTTTGGGTCACTCTGTTCTTCCTCTATCGAGAGGAGTCACCACAGACGTTTCCTCCTGGGAACTGGTTTTGTCGACCAAAACTCGTCCTCATCGCTAACAAGCGGTGCTCCTTCTTCCTCACGCTCGGGCACTAGGGAATGCCCTCTTTCCTCTGTTTTCTCGGGCACTGGGGACTACCCTCTTTCCTCTATGAAATAGGGCAATGCCAATTTCCCGATACTCACTATTTCCTCTATAGGGCATCTCTCGTCTTGCCCTGCTTTGGCAACAACATCGTGTCACCTTTCTTGGCCGCCATCTCCCTCTGCGTCGGGGTTCTGCCTCTGCGCTTCTGCATGGCGGGCCAGTGCCGATATCAGCCCATGGTGGGCTAAGGCGGACGGTGCCCCCTTCTGGTACCGAGCCGCTTCGTCCTTCAGAGCATTCTCCAAGTAGAAGGGCACGTTCAACTTCCTTCCATGCACCAGGTGATTGAGAAACTGCACATGATTAGCGTGCAGATGGGTATATTTCTCGGTGCATGTGAAGAATCGAGCAACCTGCTTGAATATCTTTTACAAATTCATTGGGAGGCTATTTTTGGGTAACCCCTCCTTATCTATCTGCACATTCTCTCCTGGCAGCAGCACCTCGGCGTATGGCTTCAACAGTCCGCCCTTGTATACACATTCCCCTATGAGGGGCAATCCAGTTGCCTGTGAGATGAACTCAGGGGTGACTAGAATTTCTACCCCTCATACTTGGGCCACATCGCCCCTCAAGGAGGTAGCGAACTCCTTGGCTGCCTCCATGTCCTGGCCCTGACTGACCAGGGTACAGTATTCGAGCCATCCCTCGGCCTCGAACTGTGTCTTCACCGCTCCTCTGATTCCGTCTGTATCACCCGGTTCATTCTTCTTCACTGCGTGATTCTTAGACCTTCCTCCCATGGCGCCTTCCCTTACTACTGCTATTTTTTTTGTCCTTCCTTCCTCAGGAAGGCACCTTCTTATAGGGAAGGCGCCTAACCCTAGCAGTTATGGAAGGCGCCATATCATTGGCACGCGGTTTCGGCTATGGGGGGATATGATCTTTATGACGACGATATCTTTTTTGGTACTGCATATTTTATAAATAATTATATAAAAATTTGAATTAACATGCGCGTACCTGATTCGGTGTTTCAGGCATCGTGAAGGCCACTGATTCACCGATTTGTGACACGGGGGAGGGGTATGGTCATCTGGTGCCACTCATTCGTGTGATGCTTCATTCTGCTCGAGGCGTCTGGGAGGCGTGAGTGCTGGTTGTACGCGGAAGGCATTCTTTGGTACCTTCCCCATGTGGAAGGCACTGATGTGGCGCCTTCCCGATGTTGTCGGTGCTCTCTGAATGGATGCGCCTTCCGGTGATGGAAGGTGCCTCTGATTGGATGTGTCGTCCGGTGGTGGAAGGCACCTTCTTGATGATGGTGCCTTCCTACTATGGAAGGTGCTCCTGATTGGGTGCACCTTTTCGATGTGGAAGGCACCTTGGTCTGCATGCACCTTCCTGATGTGGAAGGTGCCTCTGCATGCACCTTCCCGATGTGGAAGGCGCTTGGATGCGCCTTCCAGATGTGGAAGGTTTTTTTTTTTATGGTGCCTTCCGCCCAGGAAGGTGCCTATATATATATATATATTTACTGGGTTGGGCACCTTCTTTATAAGGAAGGTGCCTTCTTTGGGGGCACCTTCTTTATAAGGAAGGCGCCTTCTTCTGGAGGCACCTTTTGGATGTGGAAGGCGCCTTCTTCTGGCTGGGTGCCTTCTGGATGTAGGAAGGCGCCTTCTTCTGGCTGGGTGCCTTCTTGGGCACCTTCTTGATGTGGAAGGCGCCTTCTTCTGGCTGGGCGCCTTCTTTATAAGGAAGGCGCCTTATTCTCGGAAATCATGTTGCGATTGACTGGGAAAGGGTGATCAAGCCTTCCCAGTTTTGCTTCATGCTGCCTCAGCTTCTACCTACGAGCCGGTGTCGAAATGCTGAGCCGAATCAGGCCTGGTTTCCCAGATACCTATTCCTCGTGCTGTCAGGTCCTCCACCTGCAAAAAGCAACCAAAAAAAAGGAAAATAAAGGCAGTTAGACGCATTCCGTGCCTGTTAGGCCCTGGGTTAGGATGCCTACAGCTTGCATGCGGGCGTCGTCCCTGCAAAAACACACTATATAAAAAAACTACATTAACTAATTTTGGGTGAGCACTTCCATGCCCACCATTTCACCTGTGAGAGTTTGGTCTAGATCTAGCAAGATGGGGTCTCCCCCATGCCTATTCTGGATTCTACCTGTAATGTTTCGGATGTATTATAGGGGCGTAGTCGGTGGCCATTGACTGTGAACATGGTGTTGCTACCGTCAATTGTCTTAACGCGCACCGCCCCATTCTTGATGAGCTCTACCACCTCATACGGCCCCATCCATCTCTGCATTAATTTGCCTTTCCTCTCCTGGAACCGAGAATCATACAATAGTACCCATTCCCCTTCTTGGAACTGCTTCAGCTTAATGTGGCTATCATGCCACCGCTTTCTTTGCTTCTGTATAATTTCTGTCCTCTGCAAAGCATCTAATCGGATTTCGTCCAGCTGATCTAGTTGTCGAATCCTTTGTTTTTGAGCTTCATCCAAGCTCAAGTTCAATTCTGAAGCCGTTCTCAGCGTCTTGATTTCAAATTCGATGGGCATCATCGCATTTTTCCCATAGACCAGTTGGAAAGGTGTAAATCCTATGGTGGATTTCCACGTGGTGTTATATGCCCAGACTACCTCCGACAACCGTGTAGCCCAATATTTCCTGTGTTGCTGCATGGTCTTCGTCAGGATGTTCTCTATTTCTCTGTTTGTCACTTCCACTTGCTCGTTTGCCTGCGGATGGTAGGGCGTAGTTTTATTGTGCCAAACTCTGTATTGCTCCATCAGCTCCTCGATCAACTTGGAGGTAAATTGAGGCCCTTGGTCTATTGTTATCTCCCTAGGGACCCCAAATCATGTAAAAATATGGGCAAATAAGAAATTGGTGACCGTTCTTTCCTTTGAATCCCTCAATGCCTGTACTTCAACCCATTTGGTAACGTAATCCGTACAGACCAAAATAAACCTCCTCCCCATCGAAGGTGGATTAAACGGTCCCACGAAGTCCATGCCCCACTTATCGAAAGGTTCCAGGTGTACCTGAGGCTGGAGGGGCATTTCATCTCGATGGGTTGGTCTGCCCATCCTTTGGCATTTGTCACACTTGCTGGCATACGCAGCCGCATCCTTAAACAGAGTGGGCCAAAAGTACCCAGCCTATAGGATTTTGTAGGCAGTTCATTTCCCTGCAAAGTGTCCTCCGCATGGTTCGTCGTGACATGCTTTGAGTACTTCTGAGAACTCCTGTTCTGCTACGCATCTTCTTATAATTTGGTCACGTCCTATTTTAAATAGGAGACCATCCATCCATAGGAACGATGCACTTTTCTCTATGACCGCCTACTTTTCTCGGTAAGAGAGAGCAGGTGAGGTCCTTTCGATGGCCAAGTAATTGGCTATATCTGCATACCACGGGGTTTGCTCACTAATAGTGAACAAATGTTCATCCAAAAACTGGTCTTCCACTACTTGATGGTCTGCTGGTATCAATCTGGATAGAAAATCTGCCACGACGTTATCCTTGCCTGGTTTGTCGACTATGGTGATGTCGAATTCCTACGTAGTAGCAATAGCCATCTGATAATTCTTCCACCAATGGCCGGCTTGCTCATTAGGTATCTGATAGCCGCATGGTCCGTATGGACAAATACCTTATATCCGATGATATAGTGGTAGAATTTGTTTATAGCATGGACAACTACGAGGAACTCCTTCTCTGTCACCGTGTAGTTGAGCTCTGCTCCTGCCAAGTTTTTACTGACATAATAAATGGCATAAAATTCTTCACCATATTTTTGTCCGAGGACTGCTCCAATCGCACCGTTGGATGCATCACAATAGATATGGAATGGTATGGCCCAATTTGGTCCTCTTAAAACTGGTGCAGATATCAGTTTCTCCTTAAGCAATTGGAACGCTTCTTCGCAGTCTTCCATCCAATTGAACTCCACATCCTTAGATAATAGAGTGTGCAGTGGTTTGGCAATTTTTCTAAATTCGGCGATAAATCACCGATAGTACCCGGCTGATCCAAGAAAACTCCTTACCTCTTTCTACGTTCTAGGGTTGGGTAGGTCTCTGATGACCTCAATATTCCTTTTATCAACTTTTATTCCTTCTGCAGAGAGGTGGTGCCCCAATACGATGCCTTCTTGCATCATCATAAAGCATTTTTCATTACTTAGGGACAAATTATTTTTCTTGCTTCTATCGAGCACTCTTTCCAAATTCGTCATTGCCTCCTCAAAGGTTTCTCCATAGACGGTGAAGTCATCCATGTATACCTCGACCCCGTCTCCCATCATGTCTGAGAATATGCTAAGCACCGCCCTTTGAAAGGTGGCAGGTGCGTTGCACAGTCCGAAAGGCAATACCCTATAGGCAAACGTTCCCCATGGGTAGGTGAACGTTGTCTTATCCTGATCTTCTTCTCCTATCTGGATCTGGTTGTATCCACTGAATCCATCCAGAAAGGAGAAGTACTTCCTCCCCGAGAGTGTGTCCAAGACCTGATCAATGAACGGGAGTGGGAAGTGGTCTTTCTTGGTTGCTTTGTTCAATGCTCTGTAGTCCACATAGATTCGCCACTTCCCATTCTTTTTAGGGACCACCACTAACGGTGATACCCACTCACTGTCAAAAATTGGATATATGAATCCGATAGCCAAGAGTTTGTGCAGTTCTTCCTTGACAATGTCTTTCATTGTCGGGTTCATTCTTCTCTGTGGTTGTCGGCTTGGAGTTGCCTGATCATCTAGATAAATCCGATGGGTACAGATCTCTGGGCTGATGCCCTGCATATCTGAGTAATCCCATGCAAATGCTTGTTGGTGCCTTACCAGGAGCTCTTCTAATTTTGTCAGTTGTGTGGGCGTCAACCTACTGCTGACATTTAATGTTCTTCCTGGCCCAACGTGTATCTACCGAACGTGGTGATCTTGGGTGCCAATCAACGGCGATCCAGGTGTGGAGATGGAGGGCTCTCCATGGAGAAACTCCACAATAGCACCATCTTCATCCTCTTCTGTCAACTCCTCCAATGTCATCATCGACTGGATTATGGACAGCTCTAGATTTCCATGCTCGGTGATCATGGGTTCTCCTACTGAGTCGACAGACTGTGCTGGAGGTGAAATGGTCAACCTTTTAACATTTTGCCCATCGAAGATGGTCATCAGCCCATCCCGGTAGCTGATGTAAGCGTCAGCTATTGCCAACCATGGCCTCCCCAAGATGAGCGGGTAACCACCCAACCTAGTTTTGGATTGCAAAACTAAAAATTCGGTTGGGTATTCCCATGCACTGACCATTACTATCACGTCTTCCAACATCCCTTTCGATGATACGGTCGATCGATCGGCTAGCTGCAACACTATCATGGTGGGTTTCAGGTTCATGAGTTGTAGCCTCTGCATGGTCTCCTGAGGCATTACATTGATGGCTGCTCCGAGATCGACCAACGTATTGGACAGGGAATGTCCCTCGATTTTTATAGTCAGCACCGGGCTGCCTGGGTCTGCATACTTCGGATGGCATGTTCTGCCCATCATCAAATCTACCAGTTTACCCATGACGTTGATAGTCTGGGTTGCTCTTCATCCCGGCTTCCTCAGACACATCTCTCTGATTGCCTTGGTATATATTGGAACATCTCGGATTGCTTGAAATAATGGAATTGTCACTGTGAGGTTCTTCAAGCTTGACAAGATGTCAAATTTTGGCTGCGTTACTTTTCTCTGTTCTTGCAGCCGGTTAGGAAATGGAGCCTTCGCTCTCTCAAGTGTTTCTTCCTCCTCTACCAAAGGTGTTTCTTCTACCTCTTCCTCCTCTTCTACCAGTGGAGGTGTTCCTACTCCTAGCTGCCTACCTGACCTAAGCTGAATATTGTACATAGGATACATCTCACCCTCCATGTTGTATGCTGGTTGGTTCACTCTGTTATTCGGATTTGTCATCGGTTGTGCGGGTAGCTACGTAGGTCTCACTACTGGAAATGTCGGTAAATTCTGTTGGGGGTGAGCAGGTGCTACGTTCTGTGGAGCCTGATTCCACGCAGTGTGGCCTCTCCACTGCTGCCCAGGATATGGATATGGCATCCATGGTTGCTGGTTTGGGAATGCTGCTGGGGGTGCGTTAGACCAGGGTGATGGCCCCCACCACCCCATGTTAGGTGGTTGAGGCGGTCCTTGGTGCATGTATGGCCCTCCCCCATATGGCGGCATTCCGGTTGGCATATTCCCCGTAGGGGGCTATGGCCAACTCTTCCGATTGCCTATGAAATAGGCATCCATGCTTTCAGCCTCCTCCTGATTATTGGGCAGTCGTGGGCACAATCGAGTTTTATGATTCAGCCTACAAACTATGCATACTCTGACTTTGTTCTCCGGGCATGCATTCTTTGCATGCCTCCCTCTACATTTTGGATAGAAATAAGCTAATGCTGCATCATTCTCTTGCTTCTTTTTCTCTAACAACAACGTATCCATCTGCAATGCTAGAGATGAGAGCATTTCGCTCTTTAAATCCTCCAACATGTTACCTATTTCTGTCTTTGTGACTGAAGCAGTCGCTTTCATGGTTCTGGAGGTGGCCTTGCCTCGCCTTCTTGAGTAGTTCCGGCATAGTTGTCGGATGTCTTCCATAGCATGCTGGTAGACATCACCTCCGGAGATCATGTTAAGAGCCTCCAGTGATTCATTGGTAAGTCCTCTCAAGAAGATGCTTTTGAGGGACTTATCAGATAGTCTCGCATGAGGAGATCATTGAAGATTAAAGTTGAATCTCTCCCAGTACTCCTCGAGAGACTCATCTTCTTTCTGTGTCATGCTCAGGACCTCCTCCCTGGAGTCTCTTGCTCTCCCAAAATCTTGGTATTGCTCTAAAAAGAGCCTTTTCATCCGGTCCCAAGTGGCAATGTGTTTGTCTCCCAGACCGATGAACCACCGTAGAGCTGCATCGTCTAATGTAGAAGGAAAGAGTTTCAGCTTCTACGTATCGGATTTGTAGTCCACAGACCTGCATAAGACATCAAACTTAAATAAAAATAGGTCAGGGTCCTTAGTCGGGTATCCTCTGAAGGACGAAAGGTGAGCAGGGGATATGTTTTTCATTTTGGCATCTCCTACTCCTTCCTCTATCAAGAAACTAAATCCAGATGAGACTTCATCGTTATCAGCCATTTTTTTAGGAAATGTGGTTTCTAATGCAGTGCTTATGGCCTTACGGTCGTTTAAGACTTTCTGAGTCAAAGCTCTAAGGTTGTCTGGTGAGATCGTCTGATCTTCTATAGCCTTCCACAACAGGGCTTCCTCTAAGGGAGTCCTATTAAACAGGGGATTTATGATGATTCGTTCTTCCCCACGTTGATGGGATGAGGAGGCACTTTGCACAAAGTGTGGTTCCTCACTCCAATGGATTGCTGGTGGGTCGAGCGAGTCTAATTCAAATTTAGAATGCTCGGTTGACTCTGGTTCTGATGGATTGGTTCTTATAAACCGACCGTCCGGTCCTCTTCTTCTCGAAGAACTCATACAAGGTCAGATGGAAGGTTTCAGGGTATTGTAAATAATCTAGTTGAGATGCTTCCCCAGCAACGATGCCAAAATGTTGCGGGCCAAACAAGGTTAACTTTTTCCTACTTTTGTCACATGCCCGTGCATTTAATTATCAACCCAGGGAGCTTCGTAAACTTGCGAAGGGTCTGAATAAGATTGCTTACAATACCACTTGAGATGAATCCGCTAATCCTACTATTGGGGGGTGTTTTCAAAATGGTTGTCAATCATTCATGCACTCCTCAATAATTTACGTAAGAAGAAAATAATTAAATCTACGAAAATGAAACATTCACACATTCCTGAAAATGAATCTACTACAAATACTGGAAATAGCAATGT